>JACXGK010007910.1:0-23898 GCA_016801125.1 Novumbra hubbsi
CTCTACAGGGATATCTGCTAAATTCATTTAAAGTTATCTTAGAATCCAACTGTCTGACCAAGCTGGTAGCACTCAAGGGAAATAATCTGATGAACAACACATTGATCTCACCTCTCAATGACTTAAACAAGTATCTTCAAGTAACTTCAAGTAAGTTAATTTGACTTCTACAACAATTATTGGTAACACGTTCCTTTAGATGGACACGTATTACTGTCAAACTTCTATTTAAATAGGTATTAACAACTGTATTGACAATAATGTAATAGCACAGGTTTTATATTGTAAGATACAATAGAATTAGGTTATGACACTTAAAAACAAGTAGTAATTTTACATGTTTTATTCCACAGGATATGTTTTGTTACACATTTGAATTAAAGATTTTGGAATTACCCTATTGCAGTTGGTGCTGTTGTACTATATGAATAACCACGCAAGATGTTGCTTCAGTATCTAATTCTAACGCAGTTGTCACTCCTGCCAGTAAATCCTGAAATAGCCATCACTCATACAACTAGATGCTGATCGTCAAACATAGCCTGCCATCCAGATTTCAGAGGTAAGAGTAATTCTACTTACAGATTGTGCATGTATAAACAACATATTACACCATTACATTACATTATTATCTCTTCTAAAATGGGAGGTTTGAAAAATAGGTTGGTATTTAAGAAAAGTTGCGAAATATATCTTAGACTAAAACTACAGACTAGATTCCCATGCCTATTGCCTTGCTACAATACTTTCTACAAAACAATCAAATGTTATGTATGAACAATGTAATTTCTTTATCGTCACACTTTTGTGTATATTTTGTACCTAAATTACGTAAAATAATAGAATTTCAATGGTTTTGCGTATACAGTTTGTTTTAAATGAGGTACTTCACAAGAGGTCATTAAGAACTATTTATTCCTCATGCAACTGCTAGGGGGAACTACCGAGCACAGGACGTGCTATGTTTAGGATCAAGTACTAATTGTTAATAATCAATATTTATTTAAAATTGTTAGTAGTTGACAACCATCTTTTGGTAGGTAATGAGTTACATATTATGTTACCCTTTTATTGAGTTTGGGTGCGCTAGCATGTTTGGGCCATCTCTGAAGCTAGGTAAGCTAATGTAATGACCATGGTCGCACGCGGGATCTTTATTCTTTCTTTTATATTTTTAGCAGTTTGGATGTATTTTTTTATATTTTAAATCAGTTAATTTAATACAGATTATTGTAGATTATTTTAAAGCCTCCAGATGTTTTTATCTTATTGTCTAAAGTTACCATACTAATATGGAATGCAGACAGATGTCTGTGAGATAATTGTAAGTGCACAATATGGACAAAAGTATTGGAACACCTACACATTACAACTGCATGAGCTTGTATGACATCCCATTCTAAAACCATAGGCATTAAAATCAATTTAATATCCCCCCTTTGCTGCTATAACAACTTCCACTCTTTTGGGGAGGAGTTTGGAGTGTGTCTGTTGGATTTCTGTGATAGAACACCAGCACAGTTTAGTTTTTAAACAAAGTTGTTGGGAATTACTAACATCGGCGTCAACCCACTTTTGTATTTTTAGTGCTGTACTTAAAGTTGGCACAAGATGTGGACTCATCTTGGCATTAATATTAGATACATTTTGAGTTTGGGGTGAAATACAGCTGTGTCTCATAGGTTGTCTATTATTATATATTTCCTAGCAAATAACCATAAATGTAGCCCTAAATTAACAAGAACCCTAGGGCTTTTTTATTTTAAATATGCCATTCCCACTTTCTAAAAGTCAATAGTTCACAGCTTTTTAGATGTTCTCTTCTTTCTTTGTGGCCAGTGTAGAGCGACTATTAATCAGCACATAATGGTTCATTTGCTCATATTCCCACTCTGAAACACCTTCAAATGTCATTCTAAATATTTAATCAAAGACACCAGCTCATAAAAAAAGATGAACCTGAAGATAACAGTGTGTGGCTCATCTTGAATCTGTAAAGGTCATGAATGAACTCAGGCCCAAAGCAGAAGAAATGAGGGATCCTCCTGACTTTGACGTCTATTCAAAGAGACAGGATAGGGTGGATGAGAGGGTGGGAGGTGGGATAGAGGAGGGCCTATTCTCTCCACATTGTCATAGCCGGCACGCTGTTGGGGGGGGGATCCAACGCTATCAGCATGCCGTTGTTTGCTGAGACATGAAGTGCATGTAATGCCGAGAGACAAATGTAACACTCCCGCACCTAAGCTAGCGTGATTTTAAACCAGTTTCTGTCTCATTTCATCAAAGGCCTCATTTTATGCCACCAAAGCCTCCAGTCTAAAGGCAGAGTTTATCCAAGCCTTATCAGGCCGGATGGGCAGTGACATTGATGCGCCTGTGTTGTCATTGCCTGGGCCAAGCTGGAGTCTTGGGCCAAGCTTACAGTCATTAGCTTATCAGGCAGACTGACATTGATTACTTGTGTGAGGACTGTTTGCGCATATGTTAATTGTTGTTACTGCTGGGCCGATGTATAGTGTATCAAATTCAAACACTATTTATTTACATGTGCAAATAATAACTCAACCGTTTATTGTGCAATAGTAATGACACAATGCTTGTCAGCAAGAAGCAGGGACCTGCATGTTCTGTTACCATGAATTTTTCATGGATTAGGCCTAATTAGCCTGGATAAATGTGTCTTCATTAATGTATCTTGTGTTGCGTCAAATTATTGCAATAGACAATGTAATGATAACATAGAAATAATTAAAGATTTATGATGAATACATTATTTAATTATATATGATTTCATAAAATATATTTTCAATGATGGCATTGTTATGCTTTATTTGACAGGAAAGTAGGAAAAGATAAGAGGAGATTTCTTGTTGAAAGAGTAGTGGGCCAGAACAAATCTATGCTAGAGTAGTACATGGACACCCGAGGTAGCGTTTTAGACCACTAGACCAACTGGCCACTATTACATGCATTTTGATAGCTATAGTTTTATAGCTTTTTATATAGTTTTATAGCATATTGTGCAAACCAATGGTTTGTAACTGCAGGTCGCCTATTGGTTTGACTGGTTGTCGGTTCAAATCCCAGCTCTGACTGAAACAATTTTATCTTGCACGTTTGGATTTTTCTTTGACATGAAATTTTTGAAGTGCTCCTGGAACGCTGTTGAGCAGAGTTGGGTACTACCAAAATATTATAGGATAAACCATATTTTAGTAATCAGATTACCATGACACAAGTCAGTCCTGTACACAAATTCTACAACACATAACTATTATTTTGCACTTAGCCACTGAGGCATCAATAATCAACTGAATCCTCATACTGTAACTTGATATTCATGAAAAGATTGAACTTCCTCCCTTTAAAATGTATTGAGCTGAAAACAAAGATTTCTACTGGATACATTCCTTGCTTAAGGATGCATGGAAAACACTAGTTTACTGCACCTAATTGTTCCCTATTTGATTAAACAAAAACGTGTTAGATCTGTAGTAGAAAGAAATCAGCAAAATTACAGTATTTTGAAGAAAGTATTGCAACCCCAAAATGATTGCTCATCGCTCCACATTCATTCAGTATGACTCAGATCAACCAAGGAGACTGGTGATCTATTTTGGGCTCGGCTCAAATTTAAAATATGCAGATGAAATATAATTTAGCAGTGGCCTTTGATGAAAATGTGTAACATGACCGGCTCGCTATTCTCCTCTCATTTATTCAATTTAGTATAGCAAATGTTCCTGGTCAAGCATACATCACATCTATTTAGGCGGAGGACATGGAGTACAGCTCTCGGTGGAGGCAGACCATGCAGCCAGCCTGTAATCACTAGCCATGTGAACCAAGACATTTTATCCACCCACTTCAATGTCTGGGAATGAGATGTACTTATAATGTAGCCTTTGCTCTATTACAGACAGTGGCTCAAATAGTGAAATGTTTTAATAACTTTTAATGCTTGTTGTCAACTGCAACTTCTTTTCCTGTGTTAAGTTCTAGCTCAAATTGTTTTTGGGAATCATAGCCGCCGCGTCCTCTGAGCTAAAGAGGAGAAGGACCATCTGGCTTGTTATCAGCGCACTGTTCAAATGCCAGAACCCGTGATGGTATGGGGGTGCATTAGTGTACATTGCATAGGTGACTTGCTCCTCTGTGAAAGCACCATTAATTCCGAAAAATATATATAGGTTTTGGAGCAACATATGCTGCCATCTTTTTTTAGGGAAGGCCTTGCTTATTTCATCAAGACTATGCCAAACCACATTCTACAACAGCATGGCTTTGTAGCAAAAGCGTAAACTGGCCTGCCTGCAGTCCAGACTTGTGACCTATTGAAAAAGCTTTGGGGCATTATTAGATGGAAAAAATGACAAAGGAGAAATGTTGAGCAACTGAAATCCAATCTCAAGCCAGAATGGGAAAACATTTCACTTTCAAATCTACAGCAATTGGTCTCCTTAGATTCCAAACACTTGCAAAGTATTCTTAAAAGAAGAGGTGATACAACACAGTGGTAAACCTGCCCCTGTCCAAACATTTTACACATGTGTTGCTGGCCTCAAAATAGGCATGCATTTTTACATGAACAATAACATGTAATTAATATATTTTGTATATTAACAATTAAAACAAATTACAAAATTACTGGTATTTGCCATAACACCAATTAAAATGCCATTGCATGTGCCTTGGTCATCAGTTCTTGAATTTAGATGTGCTGAGATCATTGTCTTTAGCATTGTGGAAGATGCCATGCCATGTTTTACCAGAGTAAAGGGGTAAAAAAAACCGATTGGCCCTCTACTTGAGCGCTTCCTCTACTCTGCTTCCTCTGCGTTGTACATCCATGAGGTTTTGTTTTTTCAATGGAGTAAGATGGAATGTATCTGGCAGCCCTGTTTGGTTTTGGTACATATTGTAAATTCAACAATCTGTATTACCTTTTGTAAAAATTGGTGTATCCATAATATCTATGTCCTGGTAGCATTTCAACATGACCTCTTTCAGTCATTCCTGGCTTCTATCAGGCTCACTGAACACTTCTTTACGATGCCACTCTAGCTAATGGAATAGTTGTTACAATGTTATTAATAAATTCCCAAGTATAATCAAGAATAATTATACAAAATAATTCAGTATATGTTGTTGTAACTACATGCTGAGTAAATATGTGACCAAATGAAGTGGTCTTCATTGTATATGGGACAATGTATTTGATTGTGTAGCAAGGCTACTAAAAGAGATACATCATGGCTTAAAGTTAACTTGAATTCAATTGAAGTGTTTCAAATTCCCTTTTAAACTACAAGTGCACTTATTTTATAGTGTGAATAAGCTCCACACACCATTAGTATAAAAAACATGATAAAAAAGTAAAGATGTTAAGATGCAAAAAAAATTTGAGTTTGGTATTTGCTATGCTCCATTTATACATTACATTTACCCTGATATTACTAGACTAGCAGAAAAACGGAATATTCAGGGACCAGGATGCTCACTGTATTGGAATGTTAAGAGCACTTTATTTGGAATTGTTATATAAGAGGGGCTTGATCAGCATTTAGTGCTACTGTTCCATGAATAGTGTCTGTATCCCAGGACTCAGGCCCCTAAACTCTACAGTCTGCATTGTTTGGGTTCCCTGACAGTAAATTGATTAATTGAATTTTAAGTTGAGTAATACATCTGATTGATTGCCTTAAGACCTTAAACAATGGGGCCTTTCCTAATAAAATCCCTTCGGGTTAGTTTGTTAATACACTTAACGGACATGATGAGATTACATTATGGAAGCACATCACATTGGGTATTAGCTTTGCAACATTCTAGAAACATAATTGAGCCATACTGAACATTTTAATGTCAATAACTGTTTGACACGTTGGGTGAATGAAAAATATTAACCATTCCTTTCATTTAATATATGTGAAATTATCATTTTATGGTGGCCAGTGATCCTCTTTTCCCTGATGAGATTTAGGGCAAGTTTAGCATTACACTTTAATTGAAATAGAACGGCAGTGTTTCCACATTTGCAGACTCTACCGTCATGGTAAATGCTGCATAAGTCGCTTCAATAGAAAGACTACTTAAATGTGTATGTTGCCCATAAACTACTGTAAATACCCAAACCTACACAAGAGACACTGTAAGTCTGTAATGCCGTCTTTGTCTTGAGCCAAAGTCTTTGTTTTGATAGTCCAACTGATTGTCACAGCAGAAATCCTGTTTCCTCAGGATTAAGCTACGCATAAACATATGAACCGCCTTCAATAACCGTAGAAGTTTGGTTTTAAATGCTAGCTTTGGATTTCCCTTAATTTGCATGACCGCGATGCATTTGCCTTGAAATTAGTCGGCATAATCCTATTTTATACCCAATTAGCAATTGCGCAATGCACCCTAACCTCTCTCCAATCCCCCTATTGAAATGGCCACTTCAGAAGCGTCTTCACCCTTATTTGGTTTAGCGATATGACCATTTGCTTACACCATTAATATGCATTGCCAATGATTTGCAAGACTGAAATGAATGATGAACCCCATTTAAATCCTTCCTATGCCTCAGGGCAAAGGGAGCATGAGAGCATGGTCTTTTCTCAACAAACATAATCAAGTTGTGGTTTATTCATCAGACAAGCAATTGAAGAGCAACTTTAGAGCAACTAGACGGAAAACAAGACGCAACACAAGAGGGGAGCAAAATGTGAGTTGTGTCTTGGCAGTGACATTATGGAAACTGATTTAAAATAGGTTAAACATGTAAGATATCCCAGTTTCTAGGACCAATTCCAGTGGATTGGCAGAGTACAGCTATTGCATTCAAATGCCTAGGGGGCTGAAACCCAGAAACAGCGTTTGTGCATTACAATGTAGCTCAGGAAATGCAGTTATGTCAGGCCACTGCCAGGTCCTTTGAGATGGTCTGTTATTATGCATGGTCTGAGATGTCTTAGAGCGAACACAATAACCTTCCCTCTTGTTTGTGTGTGTCAAATGTTCCAGAGAATGTGGTAGGAGACAGGTGGTGGCTAAGTCAGTTTGGCAAAAACACAATTAATCTTAAAACTGTACCTTTTTGGTTAACACTTTATTTGGATAGTCGGTTTAGCATCTTCAGATTAACTCCATAAAGACTATCAATAACATTTCTTTCCTAACCCTAACCTCATTTAACCTTCTCCCAAATCTTAACACTTATTCTAAATCGATCCATATCATTTAACCTTTGACAGAATTAACTTCATTGTTTGATATTTTGTTATTAGTATCAATATCCATGGTGATGGTCATCCTGACTATCCAAATTAAGTGTAATGTTTGGTTACCGTTTTTTATACTCTGAGTGTGTATTTCAATCCGCTATTTATTATTATTCAATAAAAACAATCTGCAACCCACTTATGTGAGAATTTCATTGAGAGTGGAGACAACTGAGTGAGAAATCTCTCCCTGTGAGAGATAAGAATTACTCAGCTGGCCCTTAGGAGGTGCTGTACTGCTCTCTCTGGAATTTGTACACTGTAAACTATCCTGTGGACACACATTTACAGTATGAAGGTGAGATAACATTTTCTATTGACTAATCAACAATACCTTTCTTGCGATAACAAGCCCTCTTATCCAAATCCTTTGGGGTAAACACAATCATCAATTCGTCCTCTGACTATCCTTTTGCCCAAGTTCATTCAAAGGTTTTATACATATTTTCATCATTTTGGGCTGGCTGTAGAAGTATGTTTAACAACAACAAATGTTCTATAACATTCATTCTGATAATTTCAGATCAACTACCATCCAATCATTCGGCCCATGTTCTAAGGGCTTTAGGTGGTGGTGACCACCCAGGTATGTTAAATGTTTTAGTAGCTAGTGTTGGCATTTCCATCACAACTTTCTCACAGTTCACTGACTATGTTGATGTTGCTTTCATGACACATTTATATTTTAAATATCAAATGTTTAAACATGATACTGAGATCAGGTCAAGTCACTTTCTAACAAGGAGAACACATATACAGGATAGGGTGTTCAGATTTAAAACACAAGTTTACAATTTTCTCGTTTAGAGTGTGATTCTCTCAGTGAAAACAATATGTTTGGGGCCACATTTAGTGTTTCATGTAGATTTTTAGAATACTTTAGATAAACTTACCTTGTTTTTAGGAACATTGATTGATCTTATACTAAGCAATTACAAATAATTAAACTATTTTTGAAGTCATCTATTTGGTAAGGGATCGGATTTATTGCATCAGCTACAGAGAAGGTTGTTTCGGTTTAGATGATTTAGGAGGTTTGAAAAGTATTCTATTCTCCTGGCACTCATTTGGTGAAAGCCTCTGGAATGTAAGCGCCTATTAACACTATAAAGCTTCAAGCTTTTCATTGAGATTAACAAGAATTTTCCCCAAAATTGTTGCTTGTTACTTTCCAAGGTTACTAACAATGTAGTATCCTATTAGGTTTGACTGGCTGGCTGGTAATTTAGCTGAGTTTCCAGATAAACGTTCAGAAAACCCCCCAAAATGTTTTAACAAATATGTTCAGCACTGTTAGCAAAATCCCTATTCCCATTAAATTCTTTTAGCAAAATCCCTATTCCCATTCATTTCTTTTAGCAAAATCCTGTTCCCATTCATTTCTTTTAGCAAAATTCCTATTCTCTTTCATTTCTTGATAGGTTTGACTCAACCACGTTAGCTTAGCTGATGTTAGCTGTTCAGTGTAGCTCAAAACAACCTTCAATTTGTGTTGCACATCGCATTCCTATTCCCTTTTAATAGGGTTTTAGCAGGTCATTGGGCAAAAAAGGTAATTGTTTTCATTCACTTGAAAAAATGTCAGAATGTTATTCAAAATGTATGTTCCCAAAATCAGTTCAGCAGTTCTTCCAAAAGAAATGGGTCCTTTTTGCAAATTCCCTTCAGCTAAAATAGCGGAAAGGTGCTAACATCCAATCTTCATGTAATTTCATATTTGGCATCTATGGAAAAAGGTCTCTAAAATGTATGCCAACCATGCCAGAATGTAGCAAAACATTGCTATGAACAATGAACATGTGTGGGGGCGTCACTATTTCAGTTTAAATTGACACATTCTGCTAAGATGTGCTATTCACAAATAGTGCAGTGATATTGCATTAGTTATTTAATTAGCGTTAGGTAAACCTTCCATTTTAGTTAGTGTTAGCTGAAGTTTCTATACCGTTTAGCACCCCTTTGCCTTAGATAAATGTTGGTTGGCATTAGCTAACGTCGTATTAGCTAAAGCATAGAAGTGTAGGAAGTAATGCTAATTAGCATTAGCTTCCAAGTCCAGCTTATACAAGCTTATACATTAATGTACTCCTGTAGCAGAATGTTTTTATAATTTGTGCCGTAGGATAACGATGACGCTAGATAACTACTGTAATGTTTGTAGATGAATTGCTGGTTATCATGTTTGACAGAATAATGAGTTAAATGGAAACCAAAATCCACGTAAAAAGTAGGGATAATTAGTAGATTTTGGTCATTTACATTAAAAAGCATAAATAGAAATATCTGTTGGTCCATTGAGTTTTCCGGACAATGTTTACAATTGTGATTTATTAATGATTAACAGATTTTATAAACTGAGCATTTAAACATGCTTTGCCACATCAGGAATCCTACATAATTGTTTCAGTAAGAGCTATTTTAAATAACTAGCCTATAATAACATGTGTAAGCAGAGGGAGAAGTGAAATGATATGATGCACAGGAAAATTGAATTGACACTGTTGTATTTGTTCACCACACGTTGCAATTATTTGTTCACCACACGTTCGAGCTAGTAAGAGTTTCAAGCACAGGACAATCACCTTGTTTGTGAACTCCCATACATTTTTTCTGTGATGGTAATTTGTCAATTCTGACCTTGTGAAAAACGCTATAAACGCTCAAATGGATGAATTAAAGTGTGGCTACATTTGGTATACATAATCAGGGTTGTGAGTCTAGTTCATATATAAGAATGATTTTCCCTTTGGCTACATAGGGATACTTTTAAAATGGGAAAACCATGCATTCCATATTGGTTGCAGCTATGGACATGAGTTGTGTGTATCCTATTGTAAATAACATTTAATCTGGCTAGTAAAATCTTAATACTGAAATCCGCTATATACTGCTTGCAGCTTATTTTCATAATAGGATTGTAGTGACAAGCGCCAAGTGATGTACACACACGTGGTATGATACATTCCTGAGGGAAATATGAACAGAATAGTATATTAAAATAGCATCTTGATAGCGGTCCCTAACAAACACTTTTATGTGAGTGTGTCTCTCACATTTACTCAAAAGGAATGCATGGATTTACCCTACACTGTTAAAATCACACCTAGCTTATAGCAGCTGAACACTTTGTGTGACAAAACATGTTCTTGTGGTTGAACATTGTATCTGCTGGTTTTTCTTTTTTTCAGTTTACCTGATAATTAATTGCGTTCACTTAGTTCACTCCAAGGACTACAATCGTCCTTGATTAGAGGGTGAAAATTAAAAGCAGCACTGTTCTAGGTCTAAGTTTAAAGCCAAATGTCCTTTAATTCTACACATTTGGTTATCTATTCGGGGACCCTGGGGAACTTGTCTTGCATGCCCTTTTACTAATCCTCCTCTGAACATGGTTAAGGCCAAGATTGTACCTTTTACACTTTTAATCAAGACATAACTCAAAATGAAGAGAATGTTTAATCTTAGTTAATCGCCTAATATAATATTCAAGATGTTAATTTGGTATTTAAGCATGAGTTTGATAAGATACCCATTAATTTTTGCAATTTAGCTAATGTAACTTAGACTTGGACCCTTGACAGTAAATCAACCTTAATGGCTTCTCCCCAGTGATCCAGCTCATGATGTGGTCTTGATGTGGAAATCCTATGAACTTTGCCATTATCATAAACAGGCTAGCCCAGGTTGCCGTGAGATAACATTGCATTAGCCTGTTTTCATGAACGCTTGACAGGGCACAAGTGGGTCTGAAAATTGCTTTGAAAGCCTTGAAGCAACTCTCACAGTGGCATTTTAGACTGCTTTGCACAGCAAAATCTAGAGAAGGTCAATTGTTTTGACTTGGATGCTTCTGTCAGACTGCTGTCCGTTGTCATCTTTCTCGTCAGCCAGGACCCCATGCAGTTGTCAATGCTGGTGCCTGGGTGTAATAATGTCAGATTGATTCTGAAAGTTTTGCACCCCCATTAAATTAAATAAAGGCTCTGTATTAGCTATATTTTGCCTTTTTTTTTATGTGTGTGCTGCTGTATTTGGAAGAAGAAAATAGTTACCATACAATAAAAGAAAATAAAAAAAACATTGGTGGTCGCTAAACGGCAAGAGGTCACTAAAGGTCTCCTCTAACGTAAAATTCACCAGATCACCAGTTCTATTGACATCAAAACCATTTTTTTCACTTTTGGCATACCACAGTTCATGATATTTTTAATTAATGCAAGGTGTTTTTTTACCCTAATTCAGATAGCTCATATCCCACCCAAATGAGAAACTTTACAATTCTTAAAGGGAATATCTAAAATTGTCTAAGTTCATGAATTGCTTCATGTGAATGTCTATGCATGCCACTCTCTTACTAAGGGAGAGCAGGGTTGTGCTAGTGTTTATAAACTTTAAAACCAGCAGCAGACATTTTATATCATATTAATTGTATATGGCATGTACTGTACAACAATTGCAATTCAATAAAGTTCAGTTTTTTTGATGAGACAGAACATTCGTTTATCACGTAGATAATCTGTATTTCACTAAGTTCTATCAAATCTCATTAGTGAGGAGCTATTTAAACAGATAACTCTGCGCCTGCCCTAGCATGATCTTGCTCTCTATGAGAGAGCTTTGCATTGCATAGAGAAACAGTCCAACAATGACTTCAATTCATTTATATAAGTAGTTGAAATTTAGATATTCGTCATTATTCCACTTTAAAGGCCGGCGCTTATTAATTAAACAGGCGAGACAGCTTTTGCATACATTATTTCAAATTCAGAATTTGTTCATCGAGTCCTATTTTCTAACATGTTTTTTTTCAGTATGGCATTATGTGCTACAACATTGTTGTAAAACAACTGCTCTGTGGTGCTGGTATAGCGACATATTTTCTATTCTGTAAAATAGCTTCTCATGAACGAGTTTAGCAACAATATTACATTATTTTATGACGTTTTGAGAAAAAAAACTAGTGCAGCAATTACATATGTTTATTTTGGGTAGTTTGGGTCACTGCCAAACAGCAATTAATATGTCATATTGCTTATTTCGAAGTAATATAAATACAAGCCTTTTTCAGTAATAGCCCCTCCTCCCTGGTGTCTTATCACACCGTGTATGAATTTGTCAATACCAAACCTGTCAAGAGTGTAATTTCAGTGTGTCAATCATCTGCTGTCCTTCTGAGCCTTTCCTCTTAGTTAAGCTGTGATTTGTGAAAATACCCATATTACATTATGTCAATCTCACAGCTTTGCCAAGATAGTGTGAAGAAGAGACATCCAATCTTGTGACGTTGTTTTACAGAGTAGACCAGTAGAACACAAACAAATTTGATGAAAAGACTGATTGGGGATTTTATTGAGTTGGTGAAGTGGCAAATCACTATAGCAAAAAAGCTACTGAAAACAAACTCCCAGAAAAAAAAAAAGCACTCCCAGAGATGGTTTTGACTGACAGCTAGCCTGTGCCCAAACCATGAAGGTCTTGCCTGCTCTAAATTGATCATCCCACCACCGGAGGATTCCTCATTCAAAAAGAAGTGGGGCACCAGCAGGCTAGTTAACCAGTAATCAAGTCACATCCGTCATCCAATTTCAGAAACCTCTCTCTTTCTCGCTCGCGTCCCCTCCGCTCTCGGCTTGCTCTTCTTCCTCTTTCCGAATGACACTTGTAAGTGGAGAAGAAGCTTCACTGATTGTCCTTGATGTGAGTCAGGTGTATGTGCTTGCCAATTGCTGTCCACTTTTTCCTAATTGGACAGAAGGGGGACTCAGACCCACAGCGCCACTATAGCTTCCATAGATACCTGACAGGCACCAAGGACAATGCAATGCGCAGAATTCACTACGTTAGAAGGAGTAAAATGATTTGTAGATCAGTAAATCTGTGCAATCCAGGTGCACCTAACACCTAACACCTAAAGAAACCAAACTAATTTGATCTGTCATTATGTCACTCCTACGTACGACATTAGGCGGGAACATAATGGCTATCCCAGTCACTGCACGGAAACAGAATACATTGGAGAAAACGTTTCACAGCTTCCAAACGTGCCTGCTCATTGTGCTGTCTAAGGCGATTATTCAGCCTTTACTTATACACTAATTGAGAGAAAATCTCATGCGGTCTGCCGAGAAGCTTTGGTCGCCCACGTCATCCTCTTTTATCCCAATTTAGCACTACAAGGGATTCCACCTGTGCTCTTTTATATTGCACTTTCCAACCCCTGTTTAGGTGATTACATTATGACCTGGCTCATTCTACCCTTCATGCCACCTTTCCCCCAAAAATATAACGAGTTACAATTTGTATTTGGGTTCATGGAAGCCTTCATTGTCATGACAAGATCAGTTTTAATCGACTTGGAGTGCCAGATGCTAGCTTATATATGAAAATCAGTTTCAGTGGCTTTCACAAGACTTGTATCTGGGCCTACATGCTTGTTCTGCACCCGTTGTACATTGGCACACTGTGTTATAAGATATGTATCTCGTACAGCCAGATACAAAAATATATAGACAGATTTTACCGGAATATATTCCATTTGGCTTATCCCTCTTTAAAAGGCAAAAGCCCAAGCAGCGTTCTATCTGTCTAACATTTCAGTAAACATTTACAGCATATTTCAATTATTGTAGAAGTCGGTCAGTAAAATATGTTGTAATGATTGTTTATTTGTGGTATTGACTGAAAAGGTGGTTTCTTTCCCTCTACGGTGGAAGTGTTTTATCCATAGCCTCAATAGAGAGGTACTGTGGAGCTTTTGATGTTTGGCATGTGCACCTTTCAATGAAAAGAATGCAAACGCATTCTGCTTCACTGGAACACAACTAGACTGAGGTTAACAACAAAACCCATTCCTGAAACCTGTTGTTGGTAGGAGCAGTTTTCGATTTACGCCTTATCAAAGATTTAATTACAGCTGACAACCATGGTTAATCTAGGGATATCTTTTTAGCACACCTCTGACAAAAATAGACCCCAGTTGAGAGCTGTTGCCTGTCACCGCAGGAAGGGAGAATGAGTCACAATACAAGTCTAAATCAGGTGGAAATGAACAAGGCACTCCTATGTTTTATGTACCGGGGCAATGTTTATTATGGTACAGGACGGTATGGTGATATGGTCTGCCGGATGACTTTTGCAGGTTGCGTCTAGACGGCTTCAGCCAAGTGTTATTAAATAATGCTTTGTCTTCTGTAAAAGATTACGTTTGTGCTAGACAGAGGGAAGAAGTGATGGAATGTCTCACCTCCTAGTACATTTGTGTTTACTTGGCTTGAAGTAGAATCTTAAATGGTGAAACTGCATTGCCGATTTTATATATGACATTAACGGCGACTGTATTTACCATGCTGCTGAAATAGATTTTGAAGTTTCTCATCAAACAGTGAAGCGGGCAGGAATAAACTTTGCAATTTTACCTCTGAACTGCATCTTGATGTCAACTGCATCTTTAATAATTTTATATTTTTTACATTTTAATAGGTGAAGTTAAATGTCATTACAGACACAAAGGATCCATGTATACCTATGGCATCCATACAGTATACAGTACAAGTCAAAACTGTAGACACACCTACTCATTCAAGGGTATTTCTTTACTTTTCCACATTGTAGAATAATAGTTAGAAATCAAAGCTATAAAATCACAGATGAATTCATACAGTAACCAAAAGAGTATTAAAGAATTTAAAATACATTTATATTTTAGATTACCCACAGTAGCCACCCTTTGCTATGATGACATCTTTAAGCACCTCTGGAACTCTCTCAAACAGCTTTATGAAGTAGTAAAGTGTAATGCTTTTCCAACAGTCTTGAATGAAGTAGTTCGCTTTTCCTTGTCCAATTCGTCCCAAACCATCTACACTGGGTTGAGGTCAGATTGTGGAGGCCAGGCCATCTGATGCAGCGCTTTATCACTCTCCTTTCTCAAAATGCCCTTTTAGGGGCTGGAGGTGTGTTTTGGTCATTGTCCTATTTAGAAACAGTAGTCCCACAAAGCAAACCAGATGGGTTGACATGTTGCAGCAGAATGCTGTGCTAGCAATGCTGGTTGAATGTGTCTTGAATGCTAAATAAATCACAAATTGTGTCACCAGAAAAGTACCCATACACCATCACACCTCCTCCTCCAAGCTTTAAGGTGGGAACTACACATGCGGAGATCATCTGTTCACCCACTCTGCGTCTCACACCACAGTTGGAACCCACATTCTCCCATTTGAAATACACCATAACGCACATTGCTTGTGTGTCTTAGCCCACGCAAGTCGCTGCTTCTTATTGGTGTCCTTCAGTAGTAGTTTGCAGTTTCATCTGAAAAGTTGATGTTCAGCTCTCTCTGTTAGCATTTATTGGGGCTGTAGTATGAGGTGCAGTTAGTTGCCTGTTTCAGAGGATGGTAACTTTAATGAAAATCCTCTGAAGCATAGGTAACTCTAGGTATTCCTATCCGATGGTGGTCCTCATGAGACAATTTCATCATAGCTCTTCCTTGTTATCACAATTGGACTTGAAGATACTTTCAAAGTTCTAGACATTTTTCACATTGTCTGACCTTCATGTCTTAAAGTAAAGATGTAATTTATGAAAACATGGAATGGCTCTTTAATTTTATCCTTGCTTCATTGGATAGGCAAGACGGTGAATCTTTTACATGATTCAAGCCTTAATGACATTTTTAGCCGTTTAAAATGTAAATGTTTAATTTCATTATGCTTTTGGACCCAAATGTATTTACAGTAACATACATGGCAGGGATTTTAAACACATTTAAAATGGGACCGGGATTACATAATGCATACTATTTGGCTTATGTAAGGTGTTTATGCATGCCTCCAAACTAGATTATTTAACTAATCATAGTTGATTTAGTTCAAACTCTAAATAAAGTCACAAATATTTTATTTACTAATTATTTAGAGTCTCACTTTCTTTTATCAACTAATAATTGGCTACGTAGAAAATGCTTTGTTAGGACTGAAAAGGAGAAAGAAGGCTTTGCTTGATTTTTGAAAAAGTCTATATAAATAAATGTTTTCCATCAATCAACCAAACAAGTTCATTTATATAGCACAATTCATACATAGAAGCAATTCAATGTGCTTTACAAGACAGGACATTAAAAGAGAAAAAAAGATAAATTAAAAAGAATTAAAAGAATTAAAAGAGAAATACAATTTTATAACTAAAACTTGTCCTCTATTTGCCCGTCCACACATTCACTCAGTAACCATCCAATGCAACTCAGGTCTCGTTATACAAACAGCCTGATATTTTATCCGTGGATCATTCACACGATGCAGCGCACCCACTTACATCCCAGTGTATTCACAATAATACACTCATACACTCATTGCATGTAATTTCATTAAATACTATTGATTGTGCTCCAATGTCTCCTCACCCAGGTTTGTGATATCAAATTACTGATAATTGTGTTGCCTCATCGCGGCCACTCCACATCAGATGCTGGATGGTTGAAGATCGAAACATGCTTTCTCCCAAGAATCTCACACCAAGCCGGTCATGTTCTTACGAAACTGCTCGCTCATCCCGGATGTAACGCATTCTCCACTTGATTGTTATGAAGTGTCCTAGCACCAGAAGCACATTCGCCTACTCATGCTCTGTGGCCGTGTTAATCACAGGAGGAGAGTAAGTTTTCTTAAAAAATCGTTTTTTCCCAAAACAATATTTTAGCTCAGTCTTTATTACCCTAATGGTCATCAAAAAGCACACCTGTTACATTTTTATTCATATCTCCGGACTGGTTAAAGGTAAACGTTCCACGTTGTAGGGGACAGTCTGCTGCAAAGAATGTCGTTAGTATTTTTCTGTAAAGTAGAATACTCCCAATCTTGACCACAAAAACACAGTATTTCAAGATTTAATAAAAAAAACGAAAATATTTTCAGATTTTGCAGATTTATGCCCAGAATCAAATCTTGCCAGTGCAGGTCAGCACAAACCAATCCAAGTTGAAGGAATTGTCTGAAGACTGGGACAGGATTGTATCTCCTCAGTAAAAGGCACGTGACAGCCCATGTGGAATTTGCCAAAAGGCACCAGAAGGACTCTCAGATCATGAGCAACAAAATTCTCTGGTCTGATGAAACACAGAGTGAACCTGATGGAGCTTGAGAGGTCCTACAAAGAAGTATGGGAGAAACTGCCCAAAAATAGGTGTGCCAAGCTCAATAATTGAGGCTGTAATTGCTGACAAAGGCGCCTCAACAAAGTTTTGTGCAAAAGCTGTGAATATATATGTACATGTTTATATTTTCGTTGTTAATTGTTTCAAATCTATTTAAGATATTAAACCAACTTTTGTCACTTTGTTATTTTGGGGTATTGTAAGTAGATCATTTAGGGAAAACAATTATTGAATTGATTTTAGAATAAGGCTGTAACATAACAAAATGTGGAAAATATGAAGCGCTGTGAATACTTTCCAGTCGCATTCTATGCTGTCTTTGTAGTAATTCTTTTCAATATCTTAATTATATGCCGGAATAAATGATTTGCACATCATTGCATTCTGTTTTTATTAGCATTTTACACAGCGTCCCAACTTTTTTTCCCAAACAAGGTTGTATTTAATTGTAATAAGAAGTAATGTACACAACTGTGGATTATGACATGAAAACACGTGATACCTCCAATCTCCTTTCCCACTTCCCTGGTACCAGTCTTTGCCAAAACAAAACATGACTATGGCAATGCTGAAGTCCACCGACAAAAATGGGTGAGCTAGTGAGGTTCACGCCCACCCAATGACATGATTGCTGAAGAACAGAAGCTGTGTTTGGTGGTTACAGGAAATATTTCAATAAAGCCAGTTTCAAGTCACCAAATTCCACCGGGCTGTTTTGTGTTATAGAGCAGACTTCCGCTTGCACCGAAAGCATCACTGACACACGCCAAACCTGTAATGATGGTTGATGTTGCAGGCAGCATAACGTTCACCACGGCATCTCCAGGCTCACATGTGCTCATTGTGACTCAGTGTGAAGAGAATGGGGCGCCAATGGCAAACCTGCCAATGTTGGTGTTATTTGATGAATGCCAATAAAGCTGCATGCTGCTGGGCTGTGAGCACAGGTCCAACTAGAGGACGTCAGGCCCTCATGCCATCCTCATGGAGTCTGTTTCTGACAGTTTGGTCAGAAACATGCACTCCAGTACCCCGTTACCACCCTGTCCAGCTCTTCTCATGTAACAGCCTGTCTCCTGATATCTCCTCCATGTTTCTGACACTGTACTGGGAAACATTTACCCATGGATGTGCCATCCTGGAGGAGCCTGTGCAACCTGAATGGTCTGCAGGTACCGCCTCATGCTATCAGTAGTGACACTAGCAAAGGATAAGGAAAGAGTAATTGTCTGTGGCAACCACCTGAAAAAAACCATTCCCTTTTTGGGGGTTGTCTTGCTGTTGCCTCTCCAGTGCACCTGTTGTCACTTTAATTTGCACCAAAACAGGTTATATTGATTTTTAATTGTTTATGCTTCCTAACTGGATAGATTGATATTGACTTGGCATTTTACTGTCATTATTATTTGTTCCCTTACATTTTCTGAGAAGTGTAGTTACTTTATGAGAACTCTAACTACGAACTGTGTTTTAACGTTTTTGAAACATTCCCCAACACGCTACATCCAACAAAACTATATTTTCTACCCCCTCTTTAACCCCCAATGCAACACACTATACTGTACATGGAATTCATATTGCCTCATGAGTTAGTAGCTATTGGCATATTTGGTGAACATTTTTAGAGAATGGTTAATTCTCTGTGTGAGTACTGAGGTTGGTATTAGGGAATGATGTTAAGTAGCATTGTCAAATATCTTTTTGAAAATAAAGGGAGACTGGTGGATAGGGAGGATGTTTTAGCATTTCAAGCATCAAGCCTTATTTGTTCTTGATGCTGGCTTGTTGGCCCTCAAACCCCAACCCCCCACTGTTGAGAAAAAAAGTAGGGGAAACACTGGAACTGGTCTAGGCATTATGTCAGACTGGGGGAAAAAGAACATCATCAATTATATTTAAACTACCTTCACGAATCCTGCTAGCTATATGTACGAGATGTAAGTTATATCCATATAGCTACCCTGACAATTACCTATATTGAATGTTTGTACAGGTTGATGGTAAACATTATTAATCCATTTTTTGGGGTTGAAATTAGCTAGATTTCTATTCTTCTTCGGTTTTCTAGCAATTGGTCCTGCAATACCCTTCATTTTAACAAAATAAGAGAAAAGTCACTGTAACAATTAGATATTAATTCTCCTGACGTTTAGGTTTGCATACACCATCTAATAATTCTCTGAAAGGCGAACCTACCATGCACACACACACACATGAATTAACACACTATCTCAGCAGGCTATCGTTAAAGCTTTAGGCCCTTCAGGCTGAGTTGTCTCCTAATTTCTGATTGACCAGTGCCGTGTACATTATTTAGATTGCCTCGCCCTTAGATATAATGCATTTAGCCATTGCAAGTTCTGTATAATGATGCAATTTACATGACACTTCATCATACTATGGCTGCCAATTTAGCTCCCCATTAACAATACATTTGGATATAAACATATATACAACTAAATGTCTACAATAAGCGTTATGATGCATTTTCATGACCGAACTGCTTTTAGTTTTAAATATATTTATATATATATCTCTCCACAGCTTGAATTTATAGTCTGCTGATGGGGTTATGCATTTGGTACATGTATGTTCGTCATTGGTCCTATTAATAATGGATATCAGCAATGGTTTTATATAGGTGCATGGGCAGTACATCATACTTTGAAGCCAAGGCCATGGTATAATCCCATGAGTCATATTACTAAGAATATAAAAATACACGCTGAAGTAATATGTATATTTTTTCCATTAATACCATAATCAAAAAGAATTTTGAGCTACGATAGATAGTGTGGCCTGTTTAGACAATATTATGTGAACAATAACTTCCATCTCTTTATACAAAGACAATAATGCTGTATTTTCCTGTTAATTTGAACATGTATTTTAAATTGACTTTTTTAATTGGAGCATTATGTGAGCTTGCATCTAAAGACCGGCATGCTTTTAAGATATGTGCCCGGTTTGGTCCTCAGATGCTCGGGCGCTAGTCTTCTAGTTGTTCCAAATGACAGAACCTAAACTTTTGTTTAGACTTCACGCATTTACTAGCGCACTGGCCTGTTTGTAGAACATTTAAAAAATGGTATCTAATTTGTTTAATTTAATTAGTCTTTCAAGCACTGCTATATTTGGTCAGGCAATTTTAAATTAGGACATTTTTTCTTATCATTTTTTAAAGGTTGTAGACAGGCAACATATGATATGTGAATTGGCGACTTTTGATTCAGTCCAAAAGTAACTGCCATTGTTTAAATAAATTTTGCTTCACCTCAACAATCCTTAGAAAATTTCATTTAATGCATGAATTTTTTGTACTCATCTGAAAACCGCCCTTCTTGTTTTTTTCACATTCCTTGATATGATATATCACTCAGTTTGCGTGATCTAGGTATTGATAAATTAAACACTATTGACCTTTTCTAATTTACCACATCTGTCAACCTAACATATATAAAAAGATTTGATGTCAAACAACCACAACATATATCCTGCGACGTTTGTACACGACAAGACTCAGTAAACATGACACATTTATTTTGTTGCAGTTGTTGGGTTGTGGTCGTGGTTGGGCAGAGAAATATATTACTTCCTCGACAAGCCTTGGGCTGTCCCCCTTATTACAACTACGCATTTGCACCTTCTAATGAGACAATTAATCCAGCCTGAAATTGGAAGCACTGCATAAATTGCTGCCTCCTCATAATCTGCATGAAAGCTAATAAAATCCGTTTATACTCGACAGGTTAGCACTTACAAATAACTTCAGCTGTTGGTTTAGTAGCTTGTTCATTGTAAAATATGTTTCCCTTTCGTTTATTTGCAATGCAGTATTGGTTTCAAAGTGCATTCATAAATAAGAGTTATCTTATGGGGGTACTTCCAACCAGCTACTGGGCAATGCTTAATGAATCATTAACGAAGGTCTTTCTACATATACACCGTCCAAAAAATTAAAGGAACATGTAACCATCACAGTGTAACGTCAATCAACTGAACTTTGGGATATCAATCTGTTCAGTAAATCAATGTAAAATCGATGTCACCTGTTTTGCAAATGAAAGCGAAACAGGTGCACTGGAGATGCATCATCACCTAACCTCCAACAAGGGAATGATTTTGCAGGTTGTGGACACATAATTGCTCTCTCCTTATCCTTTATGACTTATTCTTCTGTTGATTTCATTGGCCAGTCTACGTTATGGCTTTTTCTTCAACTCTGCCAAGAAAGCCAGAATCCTGGACTAACCTCACTATTCACTGTTAAAAACTGGTGTTTTGCGGGTACTATTTAATGAAGCTGCCAGTTGAGGACCAGTATCTCAAACTATTCACTTATATATTTGTCCTCCTGCTCAGTTGTGCATCAGGGCCTCCCAACCCTCTTTTATATTGTGGTTAGAGTCCGTTTGCGCTATTCTGTGAAGGGAGTAGTACACAACATTGTATGAGATCGTTAGTTTCTTGGCAATTTCTTGCATTGGATGTTTCTCGTAAAATGTATCAGTAATGGCAACTTAATTACAAATAATGTTTTGGAATGGCCAGTTAGCCTTGCTGCTACAGTAGTCATTTACAGCATTTACATGAATTTCTTCTTATTTTTTTTACTTTTTAATGGCATTTTTAAGTGACCCCAATATATCAGAACGGTAGTGTATATTGATATACTTTTATAGGTATACATGCTGTATTTTTGCCGGATGTCTACGTCAATGCAAGATAAAGGCCTACGTTTACTCACCGTCGGCTGCTGCAGTCTTGGTAGAGGGACTGTGCCATGGCCTCGCTTCTATCGCTTTATTGAGCTGTTGCTTTGCGGTTCACTGTGGACCTCAGCATTTTCCCCTCTCCTGGCTCACTGCTCAGCACTTCTCTAATGCATCGCAGGGGCAACATAATATAACTCATAGACTTGCTGTGACTCAGAGATTAGAGAAATGTTTGTCTGTGAGAAGTCTACGAAGCAAGAATCCACCAATAAATAATGAAGTTCATTTCCCATGAGTTTTATATTTGTGTGTGTGTGGTACTTTTTTATTATAATTCTTTTTCTGCTAGCTTGACTTATGATGCTTGACCGAGGTAGAAATATATGAGGGAGTTTGGAAAATGCGGAGGCTCAAATAAAAATGATTTTATTACGTGATCACCGGCAGCCAAGTTCCTGGGACAGCTGCCTCATATCGGATCAAAAGCCTATTTGTCAGACAACCCGATTCTCATTAGCACATTGCTCTCATCCAATCGGAGAGGTTCCCAGGACGCTAGTGTCGGAGAATGGACATACTATAGTGTGTATCTGGTGTTATGGTTGGCAGTAAAGATCAAATTGTGTCTGAGCATGCGCAGTGTCTAGAGGTTTGTTGTTATCTGTGATTGTGGTATAGCTGTTTCTGTGTCAGTAGGCCTAAAATTACCAGTCTTATTCATTTCACTGCCGCGGATGGGCCAATTCCATTGGGTAATGAATATGCTGGCAGACAGGGAGTGATCCCCCCCCCGCCCCCCAACTCTGTTGCGTGAGACCGCAATACATTTCAGAAATGCCAGATGGTGGGAATTCAACGCACGGGATGCATTACAGCATGTTATTTATTTATTTCCCAGGTGCTGCTTTTCTATTACTGATTTATGTGTTATTGTGTTTGATCTGGTGATGGGATTTGTGACAAGAGGTGCAAGAGACTTGCGATGAGGCCCAGGTCGAGCAGGTGGGAAGCTGCCCCCCCCCGCACATCAAACAGTTTCCATCAAACGTGATGATGACACTGTGCCACATTCAAAAGCGCGTAGATAATCTTTTCAGTGTGTTTATTTTTTCACACCTGGTCCACTCTCATAGAGGCTTTACATTAGATCTACGGTAGTTCTACATGGATTTACTTGTTAAGCTGCCTGGCGTGTTTCTTTCTTCCTCACATGATATTTAATGTTCTTGCATTTGGAGTCTACTCTTTCCCCAAGAGCATCTACCGTAACACCAAGCAATATTACATTTTCTTTCTTGGGGAGGGGGGGGGAGTGTACAAGGTGATTTTAGTTCACTACGCTTTCATTGAATAAGACCCTAGAGGGTTTAGTGACGGATTGTCCCATTAAGGGAGAAGTTTTAAGTGTAAAGGTACATCTATAACATTTCCAAATACTGATCTTATTGTGGGGGAAAAGCAATCAACAACAGAGCATGTCAGTTTGAAATTGACAACCATTTGCCTTGAAAACAACAGGCTGACCAGCTTGATCTTGAGAGAACTCCCAAAAGGTTTATTTATTTATTTTTGTTCCTGAATAAGGGTGTTGCATTCAATAAGAATTGATTTTCAATCTGGAATTGACGGTTGGCACTAGAAAAGATGTAGGTAAGCTGCTGTGTTTTCATCTCTGACCACAGATAATGGGGGGGACAGAGTGAGAGAGGGATGGGGAAGAGAGAGAGGGGGAGTTGGAGGGGGAGGGGGGAAGAAATGGGCT
>JACXGK010007911.1:0-23900 GCA_016801125.1 Novumbra hubbsi
CTACATCTGGGATGACACCCATGTGGCAGACTTCAGTCAGTAACCTACATCTGGGATGACACCCATGTGGCAGACACCAGTCAATAACCTACATCTGGGATGACAGCCATGTGGCAGACTCCAGTCAGTAACCTACATCTAAAATGTTTTTTTAAACCTATATCTTGCTGATATTTGCTAGCAACCGCATTGAATGTACTTAGCAATGTATTGAAATGTACTTCGCAATAATGTTTTTCAGATTCAGATTCTGAATGATGATTAAAAACAAACTTGTTACTGAATTGGATTAAGCTTTTGTAACAAGCATGGTAACAAAAATAGGTTGTTGCACTTCAGTAAATATAAATACAGGAGAATTTCAGATCACATGTATATACTGTAAAGGTTATACCTATGTCGGTTACAGTGTTACACTATGGACCCCTCAAAATAAAATGTACCAAATACTGCCGAAATGGCTATAGCAATTTAGCACAGCAATCTGTTGCAGAATTCGCAACAACACAATAATATGATTGTTACAATGTGGAACAGAACGTTAGAGTGTCTGCTTTGAGAAGGCCTCGAATCCGCACAGAGTTACACGCAGTGGACTTGTTGATGACACACAATCAAACGTCCTGTAGCCAGAACAGCTACAGTGTGATGAGAAATGCAGCTGCGCCAAATTGCTACCTGCTCTCCTCCCTCACTACCTCCCACACGCCTCCACCTTTCCTCCCTCTCCAGCGCAGGGCCTTTATGAAGCGGAGGCTGTGAGGGATCTGGCAGGGTCTAACTCCCCTTTCCACGGGACACTGGCTTATGTTATTAATAAACCACGACTTGTCAGAAACTCACACTGTGTGTTAACGCGAGTGAGAGTGTATTGACACGAACAAGCGAGCGGGACTGCCTGAGGGGCTGTGCCGCATGTTACAGAGCAGGAAGGGACATGGCCACTCATTGATTACCGTGATGGATGCTGAGATGTCCACGTCCTTAAAGAAACAGGTTTTGTTGGGCCTCCGGTCCAGCAGTTGGGCTCTACCGCTCTCTCACAACCCCCCTCATGCACCCACCCCGCTGGGGAGACAGCAAAGCGACAGGCACCAGAGGCCCAGGCAACCAGTCTCCTGTAAAGCACTCGTGACCTCAGGGGAGTGACAGGCAGAGAGACAGGCAGGAAGTCATGACCCAGGGACGAAAGAGGAAGAAACTGAGAGAGAGAGAATGGTTGCCCGGGCCTCGGGTCCAGCAGTCTCCCATACCCCCCCCTCAGGCATCCACCTTTCCGCAAAGTGACTCTCCCACAGCTACAGCTGGCTGGTGTGATGTCCATATCAGTGTGCGGTACGAGGGTGGATCGATATATAGAGGGTGGATCGATATGTAGAGGGTGGATTGATATATAGGAAGACCAGGGAGAGAGACAGGAAAACAGACGGCCAGAGGATCAGGTTAACCTTACTTTAGTGTCTGAACGATCAATACTAAGAATGTTTTATAAAGTGTTTGCCCAAGGCCCGTGTGTATTGTCCAGAATAACCCAGGGTCGGGGAGGCCTCTAGGCACCTTCATGCGCACTTTTTACTTCTCCCCAATTAGAGGCAGCTGCACCGTGTCGCCTCTAACTGGGGACCATTTAATGTTTTGGTTCGGTGGATCTTGGTTTGTGCCCGTTTATGTTGTGCCTCGGTTTGCAGTTTGCTTCACCTCTTGTTCTTTGGTTTTTGTCTCGAAGTTTCAAAAGAAGGAATTAAAGGATGCATCCCTTCACACGCTCTGCGCCTCATGTCATGCCTTGAACCAAGACACCCCTTTTAGGGGTGTCTTGGTTTATTTATTTTTTTTATTTATTTTTTTGAACACCAATGTTGTCGCTTCTTGGGGTTTCAGGCTGGGTGTTTTGTAAAAGCCTTTTGTGACAACTGCCAATATAAAAAGTGGGGTTGAAGTTTCAGTTTGAATTTCAGGCTATTTTCCCGCATATAAGTCTGCTTTGTACATAGATTCCCCGATTTATCAAATTGCTGTATTTTATATTATGTTGATATTACCTCAGGCATTTTTATGCTTGATTTTACAGACAGGTCATCAAAGAGCTAAAAGAGCAGCGGCTTGCATTCAAAAACCCACACTGTGGTGCAGGCTAGGGGCCACTGCTTAGGGTAATTATATACCGAGGAAAGTCATTCCCATTCATTTACAAGATCAATAAAGCCCGGCCCAGAGTGCCGGAGTTGTGCACTCCTGCAGTGGGAAGCAGTGAACTTTTTCAAGATACGTCATCTTACAAAAACCGCCAGTTAATAACGCTCTGTGAGCCAGTCCTGGGGACTGATGTTGGTGTGTGGCTGGAACATCTTCCGCGTGGTGAAGACAAAGCTGGATCCCGCATTCACGTCCACAGTTTTTCCCCTTCAGAGCTTCGTCAACAACCAATGACACCGGAGGGTATTCCAATAATGTGCATACAAGGCCGCAGGGCTCGTTGTCGACTCACACACAAGTTCAATAAATCAAAGTTTGGATTTCCATGTTATAGGCAAAAAGGAAATGGATAAGGCATTTAGGATTTGAATTTTAAATGATCTTGTGGTCAAGAGGCAATATTCGAGACTTTGACTAGATAATCTATCAATTAAATCCCATTTGAATTCTCCAATTACATTTTTCAGTTTGTTTCTCACACCAAATTATCATAATACAGCCTTGCACAAAAGGGCAGATACCTATCCTGCTCCTGGTATCTCCTCCATGCTCTTGAGACTGTATTGGGAGACAGAAGAAACCTTCGTACGACAGCATGTATGGATGTTCCATCCTGGAGGATCTGGACTGCCTATGCAACCTGAATGAGCTGCAGGTACTCCTTCAGGCTACCAGCAGTGACAATGATACTACCACAATGCTAAACTAGAGAAGAATCAGTCTTATCAGAATTATCTGTGGCCACCACCTGCAAAATTGTTCCTTTTTTAGGGCTTGTCTTGCTGTTGTCTCTCCAGTGCATCTGTTGTCACTTGGCATTTGCACCAAAACAGGTGATATTAATTCACAATCAGGTATGCCTCCCAAGGGGACAGAGTGATATTCCTGAAGTTTAACTGACACAGTGAAATACTGTGATGATTAGGTGTTGCCTTTATTTTCTGAAGCATTGTATTTAGAAGAATAACTGACCTGTGTCCATGGATGTACAGCACCAGAAATAATGCTGTGTTTGAAACGGTTGTAGAGATCATGGACGTCCCTGTTGGTTTATATTTTTTTTTATGTCACCGTGTGATTCAAATTCAAAGTGCATAGGTTTTTCTGAATCATTAAAAAACAACTAGCCATTACTTAACTCTAAATATATTCAAGAAATTGTCATATTTTTACTTTTAAAAACACCATCCAAAAACTGAGCTTCCGTCATATGAACGTTCATCAAACAAAATCCAATATGCTGCCAAGGGAACCTGCTTCTATACAATTTCCATCCAATTTGTGCCAGAACATTTTAAAGTAATTTTTTGGAGCTATCACCTCCACAAGCGTTCCATCCCCAGAATCCGAGGCATCTCCAAGGGCGAAGACGCTATACTTCAAGATCTTATAACCAGGCTGGTTCAGACCGGATGCAATACACTTTCGAGTCAATAATTTCAATAATCTCGTAATAATATTTTTTAAATCAAATAAGAAGTCACATGGAGGGTTGAGTTGTTATACTCACTCTTTCATGCGTTGAATCCTGGTTTCCGTCATGGTGCCGTTGATTACTGCTGGCACAACGGGTTGACTTTGGTCCTCACTGGACACTGCTTCAGTCACTGTAAAAGAGATTGCAGGGGATGCACATGAACATGGTGAAAATGTAAAGCTTGAACTGTTATTTATTGAAGACAGAATCACAGAATTCTGTGCAGCATTATTCAGAAGGGATCACATCTCAAACAATCAAAGCAAATTGTCATACGGGAGCTCCTAGTCTGGCTGTTCCAGTGACACACACATCACAAACAATTAGCTGTATTTGAACGACTCTCTTCAGGATTTATTAGAGCTGTTAATAAGTGGTTCTTTGGCTCAGCAGTGCAGGAGATGGGCAGGATCCTTTTGTTGAGAACTGACATTTATTGCCCGGTTCAAGGACTGATCTAATTAATAGACTATCATGGATGAACACAACTCAGTGGAACCTATATGTACCCAAACTGCCTCTGATCGACACTTAATTAAATTGTTTGGGGCTGCTGCTTCCATTTGCATAGTATAGTTGACAGGTGTAGATAACTAGTTATATACACACATCAGACCAAAAGCTGTGTATGTTTGTTTCATTTGGAGGATTTCATTTTCACACTTGCTTAAAAAAAGTTCCCCCGGAACAAAGAAAACTGTTGTGGTTTTAATTAAAATAATTAAGAGACACCCGTATGCCACTAGCGTTTAGCTGATTGCAGCTCAAACGTACATTATCATGATTTATCAAAAAGCTGATTTATGTAAAGAGAGCAGAGGAAGTGCTTCAGTTGTGTTTGATTAAGCCTAAAAAGACTTAATTATTTACAGGAAACCTTCAACTCAATGTCACAGAGACAACTACTTCGGAACTGGGTTGGGAGAAAGTTTCCGGACTTATCTAGGCCAGAATTCAACAAAAGCAGCTCCCTGAGAGAAGCGCAGGTGAGGCAGACAGGCGGCCTCTTCTAGGAGCTGCCAGGATCTGACATGTGGTTCATGGTTCACTGGGCCAGTTAAGTGTGTCTGTGTGTGTGTGTGTGTGTGCATGCGTGCGTGCCCCTGAAACTGTGCGTGTGCATGGGGAGGGGGGGTATCTGTGTGACTGCATGTGTGTGTGTGTGTGATACTGAGTAGGTCAGTACTGGCACCCTTGTACTTAATTCATCTAGAACATGGTTGAAATCTGAATCATTTACTGAATACTCTGTTGAAACACATAGAAATCCAAATATTGTTGGCACCTGGGCAGAAGTAGTTATAAATCATTTGTTATCTAGAAAGTTATTCTTCCTTACTGTGATGAGTTGCAGTTACGTGAAAAACACATATTCAACATGATTGAATCGAGAAAAAAGGACACTTTCTAAAGAATTTTCCAAGTAAGTCAGACACTAGATCACAGCAATGCATGGGCAATCTCAAATTTACAAATCCATTTTTAAGAGACCTTGATGTTCCTGTTTCCCTTGTAGATTATAAATAAGTTTGAGGCCCGAACAGCCGTGGCCAACCTCCCCAGATGTGGCCACAAGAAAAAAACTGGACGGAAGATCACAGCAAAGGATTGTTTGAAAGTTGGAGAAGCTCCTTAATCAACAGGAGAACGCGAGGAATATTGATATGAAGGTAATTACAGTACATCAAATACTGCTAATGTTGTGGCGGTATATAAATAGTCTAATAAGGACCTAATCAAAGCTCTAACAAGACATGCTCTTACGAGACTACAGACCATCCTGTACAGTTCATGGGAATATGCGTTTGCACTGTAGAAACAAGTAAAGATCCTCAACATCGGTAGGCAGAGGGGAATAAAAATATCCAAACCTACGGACAAGAACTGACCGGCGATCTTAACCCTCCGCTATACCATTACAACAAGTCTATCGATCCCTTGTTTGGTGAGTGTGTTTCTGAGTGTGCTTTCGCATTTGTGCTTGTGAGTAATGTGTTTAAGTGTGTGTTATGCGTGTAATTGTGTGTCATCCCACTTACCACTAAACTCTCCTTCCAAAACCTGCTCCAAGTGTCTCACCATGGCTTCCATGTCGCTGTCCTGAGAACATACAGGGGTCAGGGGTTAGAGTTCACAGGTAACTAGTTATGATTATTCTCATGTCATGGTAATGACATGGTGAAATGGTCATCACAACACATGCTAAAGTTTACTTGTAAGTTCTCGTATATCCTGACAACGTTTCACTGTAGGTTTGAGGATGCTCACACACCGAGCATCCTCAAACATACAGCACAACTTTAAATGTTTAACCAATCCGTCCATGATTAGCAATTACCAAGGATGCATTGAAATTGGCCAGCAACACCAAGGTTCGGTGGGTAATTTAATGGTTTCCTTAAATTGTCGCACTCTAGTGACACCTAGTGGTGGCTCGTGTGTCCATTACCTCAAACAAAGTAGGCCAGAGAATGTGTTTATTCCAGCGCGTAAGGAAAACAAAGAAAGCAGACATATCAACACAGTCCCACCACACATTGAGAGGAGGAGCATGTCAGGAGTTCGAGGTTTCTGAGTTGAACATCACAACAACGATCACAGAAACAACAACAACTGCAGTTTCTTCAGGCACTCCTCAAACCCCGTCAAATATTTCAGCTCCTAGAAACTATTGAGTACCAAACCTGTCATAAATAGAAATAAATAAATGTATCAATAAATATATTTAAACATTCAAATATTCGAGTATATAATTATTAATTTATAAATCAATACTAAATCCATGTATTTACATACTTGATCATTCGTTTCTGTATTTATTTCAACAATCTGTTATTTCTGTATATTTTATGGCTGGGGGGGTTAACGCGTTAATCTTTAAGATTTCCATTTGAAACTTTTAACACATTAAAATATAGCTTGAATCACAAACACTATAGCCTCGGTTTTAACCACTGTTGTGACAAATTTTGTGAGTTAGTGATGGGAAGTTCCGATCAACTGATTAGGATTGTTCAGCAAAATGAAATAATGTTTTTTCAAACCCTTTCGTTCTTTCGTTCATTCTACCAGGGGCTGGATGTCCGACATTTAATAACTAATGTTGAATAAGTCCACTATTGAAAACAGATATCATATTCCGAATGCAGAACTCTTAAAGCATCTATTATATCTATAAATTACAGTAGACTTGCTACAGAAAAGACAAATAGCATGACTTGACTGGGTCTTCATCCTTAATTTTTGTCAAGTTACAGTTGCATAGTGTAGCTCTATAAAATTTAGCAAATTGAGTTCAAATATATTGAACAAAAGAAAATAAAAACATAACTGAAATTAACCCCAAAAATAGCCCAAGATTAACAACTAATATTTTATCGTATGCATTTTCACGTTCAATGTCAACATTTCTGACGTTAACATGTTTAGGAGAGGTTGTTGAAATTATGCTAATATTGACGGTACCAACAACAAAATGGTGCTTATATCTGCAACCAAGAAAATCAAAAAAAAAAATATAGAGAAAAAAACATGTTTAGAAAAAAAGTTGAGATGTAAGTATAAACAAAGTTCACTGATGGTTCATATTGCCAGAACCAGCTGGCCCTGGCTAGAACTATGTGTAGTATGTAAATTCCAAATATGCTTTCATCAGATTTGATCCAACAATATTACTTTAGTGCTGTCCCATTCCTATTTATATCATTTTAAGCCTTTGCAACCACTCACTCACTTACCAGGTGATGTCAATTAAGTCTGCGAGGGTGCAGGGTTTAGGGGGACATTGGGATTGGGCCCTTAAAGCTTGGTTTTTTGTATGACGCTGCATATAATTGATGGGAATGACTACTCTATTTGTTTACTGTTCACAAGATGTAATAATATGTTTTATTTACAATATACTTCATAGTGTTTATTGCATTATTATAGGGATTCTACCACCTGTACAAAATGCGATTAATCACGATTATTCACAGAAAATTGTGCGATTAATTAGTAAAACAAATGTAATCGATACCCAGCCCTAGTATAATTCTATTTTTTAATACATTGATTTATTTTTTAATACGGCAGGTTTGGTCCGCTATAATCCCCCCCTCCATGATCCCAGGGAAACACTGTACCACTGCTGCTGAGACTGTGCCTTGAGCCTGGACCTAACGTCACAAGAAGCCCCTAACATCCCATGCATTCTTCCTGATTTATCTGGCATCTAGGGGGTAGGGAACAGCAGCTACTACAGGTTGACCTTAGTTTGTGCTAGACCCTAGCTGGGAATCTCCTGGGTATGTATCAGGGATGGTGCTCCACATGTTTGTGGCAGTGGGTAACCCTCCATGCTGCTCTTACCCAGCAGGTCAGACTGGAGGAACACATGTCACACCACAGGCTCCACGGGGCTCGGAAAGATTGAGACGAATGAGCTTTTAGATCAAAGCTGAGGGAACGGCACAGAGCACTGCTATAGCACTAAAGCATTTGGTGCTGAATTAGGTTTCATGCAGGACAAACCTGAACAAACCCAGAGTGCATCATTAGGACTAAGCTTTAAAAGCGTATCACACTAATGAGAGAACTACTCCAAACCCTCCACTCTCTTTGGCAACACCATGGCTGATAACTCCCATTTCTGTACCTAGACACTTTTCATCGATTGTTGCGTTCTTTTCTACCCTTCTCCTTTTCTTCTGTCCTTTTCTCCCAACAGTTACAAATAGCTTTAATCTATCTTGGCCTTCCCACCCCAACAGTGCAGTGGGAAGAGATTGTATTGTTTGGGCTGCAGCCTTGAGATATCCCCTTGTGAGGGAGGGCTTAGGAGTGGAAAATGGGAGGGGAATTATGTATTTTTGGGGGATCGCGGGGAGCGGCATGCTGAATGGGAATCTTTGCATCATAATTTATAATAATTTAGAATTCGATGAATAAACAACGCGAATGTTCCCTTTGATTTGATGACAAAAAAGCAGTCATGTTTCCCTGCAGCAAGAAACACAATGACGTAGCTTCGGCCCCATAGCAGGTGGGACCAGCAGCAGAACCTTGAAAATAAAAGTACCACGGCAACAAAATAGAGTTTCTCCCGAGTGAAAGCGACCGTTTAAAATGCAGACAAAATGTTGGGGATTTGTTATTTAAGCCGTGCTCATACAAAGTAAGCGTGTAGTCTGGCCAGAGATGCCTGGAGCCTTGGAAGGTTTTCTATTGTATTGCATTGTATTGTAGCGGGTAACATTGTTTCATAAGCCTGCTATTAGTAACGCCTGGACCGACGTGACCAGCGTGGGATTGTCGCGAAGCCGTAATGCAGCATGCAGGAGTGTGGATCCATGGGAGCACATCCACACACATTACCCGCAAAGGGTGACAGAGGCCCGGGGCCAGATCTGATTGGAACCCGGTGTAAGTGGATTTAATTGATCCAATAACCATATGTGACCTACAGTGCATATGTTAAATGATTCTGTTGTGTTCACGACCATGACAAACAGTAGGAATAGCGTCTGTGCTAATGTGTGTCATGACAGTACGCGTTTAACAAATCCAATTTTAATCAAAGAGTGTGTGCCAATGTTTCTTGTGTGTTTGTGTGAGAGTGTGTGCAAAAATGACACTTCACATTGATATTTAAGTCATTTGACAGAGTTATTTATAGAGATATTGCGTACGTCTTCAAATAGCTAGTGGGACAACCTCCCATCCCGGTAGGAGGAAGTACGCGTAACTAAATGAAATAGCGATCAGCAGTCAGTGCTGGACTTAACAAAATCTATATAAAATGGCTTCAAGCCACAATGGAAAATGACTGTCTGTATTCACATTGTTCCCCGTTGTGTTTTCGTCCGTGATGAACAGTGGTTTGCAATTCAAACATCTCTGGGGAGGACAATCCCTTGCACAAAACCTTGACTAAAACACTGTCTCACCGGGCAAATAAGACAATGTGACCGTGAACATTGCCACAATGTACCACAGTGTACCAGGCGTGATAATGGTCCCATTTACCCACAGTCGCCAGCAGAGAATTATTCAACAGTCATCCCATTTGAATCACCACCCGAACCCACCAGCAACACTGCGGAATACAAAACAGTGCATTAGAATGTGTGGAAAGGATACCTAGTGCCAGGCTCCACGCTGAGCAACCCGCCACTCATATTCCGACTATCATCTGGAATTGGTGCACCATGTCCGTCAGATGTTGCGCGGGGGGGGGGGGTTAGAGCTGCTCGTGTCGATATCGAGTCAGCGTCTTTTCTGCGTCTCCAAAGACACAGTGCTGTGGTGTTGAGCTCTCATCACACACAACAGTGGTACAGGTGGGGCTTCACAGACATAGCAATGATTGTTGAGTCATGAAATGACACCATGGTAATGGAGGCTAACAGAGCCCATCAGGACTAAGAGACGAGGAGGGGGTGTTTCAAACAACGTAGCCCACAGCTTATTTGCACAATAAGTGACTACTTAAAATGTATGTATTATTCCAGGAAAGAATTCAGAGCCTCCTTAAGGCACAAATGTTCCCATGATAACATTACGGCTAAACACTAAAGAAAGGATCTATAATCATGTTTATTCAATAATTGATTATATTAATGTGTACACCAGAGATCCTGTGAAAAGCTATTTATCTTCATAGAAAGGCTGACACAGACACAAGGAAATGTCAGTTAAGCCACTCTGACTAGAAATGAATGAGATTGTTCTGAACAACTCCCCCTATCAACAGCAGAGAAGATGTGATTGACTTTCAAGCCACGTTAGCAGCTTGCACCATGTAGTGAGTCATCCGATCACATGAACCATCACTATGCATTTGTAGTGTAAATACGTGCTCACAGAATGTCTTTCATCCGCTATCTGAGTCTGAGTCTCAACCACATTACTTGATTCTTCACTGCATACACATTGCTTTCCTTCTGTTCATCGGTAACAGACACATCGGCTACAGAGTGTATTATTCAGGGTTGGAAGATTGAAGTAAAGGTATTTGGAGAGCCTGGATGAGTTGCAGAAAAACGGCACAGTACATTGCCAATGCAACCACTCGAAATAAGGTACTAAATGATCCTGAATTAGACTATTCCCTTTGCAACAACGTCCAGAATGAACGGTGGTCACTCAAACAGCTCCCCCGTATTCACTCCTGCTGCTGGAGTTTCGGGCCTTCAGGTACCTACGGTGTTGGCAATGAACACCTAGTCACCATCCCAAATGTCCAGATGCGTGAAAATATTTTGCCACAATAACAACGTGTACATGATCAGAATGACAGATGCGGGTGTGAACACTCCTTGGTCAAGCAGAAGGAACTAAACCCAGAAACTGCAGAAACACACCTCACCTGTCCCTCGCTTTGATGAAGGGTGTCAGGTGTCAGGGTATCCCTTTCCTCTTGTTCTTCGTCTTCATCAGTGCAGGACTCAAATCCATCCTGGTAATAGTACTCTTCTGCAGTCTTAGGGTCCTCTGGGATCTCTACACACACACAGCCACACACAAACACACACGCACACAAACAGATTAGAAAGTGTGGTAGATTAAATATGACAGGCTCATCACCTAAATATCTAAATAATTACATGTATAAATAAATTATGTATGAATAAACAAACCATTTTGCCAAACATTTTCTAATATATCTTCACAAACTGATAACTCCCTTAAAAGTGGTTTATAATTGCTATAGAAATTCACATATATCTGGTTCATAAATAATCTATCAAGTGTGAAGTGTTGAGAGGAGAGGCAATCAATGAACCAATGGGAAGCTGGGGATTTCTATGTGGCCATGGTGATGAGGGCCAAATTTTAAATGTAGTTTTACAGAATTTTTTGATTACAACAGTAATACAAATTCTAACTTGATGATACAGTAGATGGTTCCTTACCCTGAAAGACGTAAATGGCAAAAATAAATCCATTATTGTAATCCATTATTTATTTATTTTACTTTAACCAGCTGAATTTAAACTTTACATTTTCATAAAAAATCTAAAAGAATGCGTGAGCATGTGAGTATTATACAGTATATATACAGATGGATTACAAAGTATAGGAAAAACCTGAAAAATCCATTAAGATGTACTGCATGATACAATTATGCAATTAACATGCTATTATGCTCTGTGGCAAGTAAAAAGTCTCCAGCCAAATGAAAACCTTTGGGAGACTTTATGTTGACATGTTTTAAACAGCCCCACCGAATGAGGGAATATCTTTTTGAAGACTGGATTTCTCCTGGAATTTATTCCAAGGCACGTTGAAACTGTACTTGAGGCTCACGCTGGTTATGAACATCAGTCTGCAGACCACAAGGCAATATTGTTTAAAACTATTTATCTGGGCAATGAGCGTTTATTTGGGCATAAAAAGATTTTTAACATTAGGAACATTAGAATACCAAAAAATGCCAATACATTGTTTGATCCGGCGGTCTGGACCCGTGCCTGGGTCACATGTGTACAAGACAGCGTCAGTTTGAATCTGGTCCATTGGTCTTTCAGCAAAATCTCTAGCTATCCAAATGTCCTTGACAAAATTAGGCAACATACCAGGAAACCTTTTCCTGGTAGGTATCAACTTCTAATATATCTACTACCTATTGGACACTATGGACTTCTTCCTAATTCCCCCAGTATTTATGCTTACTTGTTTTTGTTATAATGTGATATGTTTTTGTATGGAAAATAGTACAGGCAACATAACAAATGTTGAAACTGAGAAATGTTATTGTTGAAGGGTTATGGAATGGCCAAGTCTACGTCGAGAACGTAATCTTAGTTGAATTCTGTGGGGCGGGACTTAAAACAGGCAAAGCATTCAAGAAAGCCCTCAAACATGAAACAGTTGAAGCATTAGTGTGAAGAAGAGTGAGCAAAAAGTCCACCAAGTCAATACACAAAGTTACTTTCCCACAATGCAGCTGGGTCGCAGCTGTACTTTTGGAGTAGCAGCTTCTTTCTACCCCCAGAACAGGCCCGGTTTCTGCAGAGCCCCTGACATGACAGCCCATGGCACACCACTCCCAGCCACTGAACTCCTTCAAAGTGGTTTTCAGCCAGCCTCTTTGACAACAAAAACAATATGCTGTCAAAAGGAATATGGCCATATGTAAGTAACTGCACTATATGTATTCTTCCCCATCATAAAGGCTGGGATTTGATCGCATTGTAAAAGCTTCCACACAAGATTTGCTATCAAAAAAAGAAACCTGTCTGTCGTTTCTCTCCAACTTTCTTATCTCTCGAGAGAGGGCATTGGTGCTGGTTACATTTCATAATCAAACAAACAAAATGTTCTTTCTTATCTACTACAAAAGCCTGCAACACTTGGAGTTTCTGATTGTAAAAGTTCATTTTCAAAACGGGCAATCTCCAACATAAATCTGTCGACGCTACAAAGAGTTTTCCTTAATCCTTACAGGCCAGACCATATTTTCTTAGAAATATTAAAAATAAGTATGTGGGGAACGAGATGAAGTCAAAGACAGAGAGGTGCAAGGAAGAGAGGTTCTAGAGCTGTACATCGTCGTAGTAAGTAAAAGCACGCATCGAAACTAACGTGTCTCAGATTCTAAGAAAAACAATTAAGGCGTCACCTCTGCATTGCTCTGGAGTCCTCATTCTAAGAGCTCCCTCTGCACTGTTACGTATTTCTCGTTCTCTGAAGTCTTACACAAGTCATGCAATACAGTAAGACGTCTCCCTCATCTTCTTCAGGGAATCAGGGTTACATTCCAAAGCGATTCCAAAGTTCTTTCAACATCTCACAATGGGTAACTCGCAAAACACCATGATTGCCACAAGCTCGCTTTCTGAGCAACCTGCTGTGGGAGATGGTAATGTACCCGATCCAGTCCTAATCAGCGCCAGAGCCATGGAAAGTTCCCAAAGCTACAAGGTGTAGCCCGACTAGCCGCTAGCACGAATCTCAGAGACGACGAGGGCACTTCTTTTATTCAAACGTGGCTGTGTAGCAGGAACAGTTTTTACCCGCATGTTTTTTATGAAGTTCATAAAAATATTACATTCTCCTTGTAAAGGAGAAATACGTTTCACAAATGTTTGTCTTGTTTTTTGGACATCTTGTGCTGCTTGTTCTCTTAGTATGGTATTAAGGGTTCTAGTTCAACGTTGCCAACATATAATGTGGAGCGAGTTAGTCAGCGTTATCAACAGCTGGAATGTACTACTCAGTGAATGAGGCACTGTTTGGACGAAGCCTTAACCCCAGCGTGGCTGAACAAGGCCATGCGCCCCAGCTCCGTTGAAAAGAACAGAGCAGGGTCAAAAGTCAAACGGGTCACTGGCTTGCCTACCGTGAGCCATGAGAATGACCTTGGGTTCAAACGGAGCGCTAGGATGAATCGTACACTCCGAGTAGTCGGGAGCTAACTGAGTGAATGAAATCTGAACCGAGAGGTCGTGAGCGTTAACAGAAGGAGGTTTCTACAGTATGTAAGAGCTGATAAATGCTCTGCAGAGGAAAGCACGGCCGTCGGTTCAAGCCAGGGGAGGTCACCCATCCCTGGGAGGGTCCCGTGAGGGAACCAGGTGGACCTCCTACAATCATGGAGGCAGTTGGCCCTAGAAGCCTCAGACACATCCAGTACATGCCTGATGTTCTCAGAGGAACTGTGGGGAGAAGCTGTCGCTCTCACTATGGTGAGAGATGCTCAACAGACTCGAGGTAAAGGGGCGCGATATAACAATATATCCAAGACACATCTACCCGCATTTAATGAATGAGCCTTAACAGCATTATGAATTAAACATGAAATGTAGCATATGCAGCATCTTTGGAAAATTTTCTGAACCTTTTGCTTTTTATATATGGTTGTGTTATAGACTTAATTTGCAGAACATACATTATATTTTTCTATCAATGTAAACACAATAAACCATATTGACAAAAGCAAAAACACGTCCAATATTTTGTGCCATATTTATTGAAAATGAAAAACAGAAATATCTCAGGTACACAAGTATTCAGACCCCTCGCCATGATAGTTCATACTGCATCAAATGTGTCCTGTGCCCAATGATCACCCTTGAGGTGTATTATTTCACCCACATCCCTGGCTTTTAAAGCAACATGCTTTTACAGCTGAGCTACAAAGGTACTAGATCCCTTGACCCTGATGGCCCGGAGATGATATGAGATCTTTGGTGGAGAACTGAACCAGGTAAGTAGTGTCGGCTCGTCCCAAAGGGGGCATATTGATGTTGAGGTACCTGTCCTACAATTAGTGGGAAAATGTGCTTTTCTGACCTGACACAAAAGCATGATTAACCATTCACAGGAGAAAGAAACTTGAGTGGTTTCACCAGGTGAAATATAACGTACTTCAGATCAAATGGAATGGAATGAACGGAATGAACATCCATTCTCCACCCACAAAAAATATCTGGCCAGCAATAAAAAACAGACGCACTTACACACAACATGTCTGTCTGCCGTTTAAAACCTGACTGTACTGATGAGCGGGTCAGCAGATCCAGTCCTCTCCAAAGCCTTGTCGATTTTAATTAGCACTTTTAAAACCAGACCAGAATAATCACTTATGCAAACTAACGCAAATTTTTTTGTAATCCGGAATGTTTAATTAATGCACCCTCTAAAGCCTCTGGCATCAAGAAGCTTGGCCTTCCAGGCCAGTAGTAGTGTGGTGAAGGTTAGAGCGGGACAGACACTCCCATCAGTCAGTCTGCCCTGCCCACCTATGCTGGCTCTGATATCCTCTGAGACAGAGTTCGGAGACTTCAGAAAGTGCTTCAGCAGGCAAATCAGGAATGTCAGAGAGAAAAGAGTGAGAGCGAGTAGAGAGGAAGACAGAGACCTCTGTCGTCTGACCTTCATCTAAGATAATGTACTCTTCCATGATACCAATATCCCACCAGACAAGGGATGTGAAAATTGGCCAATGCAGAAATTTAATGGATAGTAGATCTCGAAAAGCTGGAATTTGAGAAACAAATGTTTTAATCTCTCGTGGCACACTTAAAATATAACACAGCCAATCGATATAGGTTCAAAAGGATCAGGAGGTTGTCAATAAATCATCTACTTTATTTAAACGCATGTCGTAGCAACAAACGACTGAGCTTTTAATTCTGTGTTAGCAGACAGCAGTTGATGCATGCTCGGGCATTACTGAATAAAATTACCGGAATTAGCTGTAAGATGTGTTGCTTTTCACCGAGCAAGCTGGATTGTTGTAGCCTAATAAGCCTCTCTCAGTTTAACGCAGACAATACAGCTATTATGTAATCGGCAGAGACAATAAATAACCGCCAAGCCATTTAACCAGGCAAGCACGAGTCAACGCGGTTGCTATCTTTCCCCCTGTTCCCTGCTCCCCTCATCACTCAGGAACGCACACCCTACAGCACCCTCCCCCATTGTGTGTTTGATCTACTGCTCTGCTTCTCAGGCGTTGCGGCGCCAGCTAATTAAGCAGCCCGCAAAAGCATGGTGTCCCCCACGCCCCCCAAACACACACACACACCTGATGTTTGAGCGTTAGGATTCGGTTCTCTTTTTCCGTGCGATGATTGCCACCCGTTAGTGATAGATTCGAGATGACCGCACGTGATGGCTGCAACTTATAAACACAGAGATCTCATCCTCATGTTACGGATCTCGCTGCCGTCCGAATAGTTTGACGTTTAAACTTTTACATCCTTACACCGGACTGTTTAAAACGGTGAAGCTACCCCATCTTCCCAGGACCCTCGGTGAAACTGTATACTTATTTATTCAGGGCAAAGGTCATCACCATGCATAATTCATCTTATTAACACATTCTTTGTATTCACATGCATGACTTTATTCCCTGGTGGGACTATTTGAGGTATGTTCAATGTCATACCAGTTCTATGTCTCCGGTTAAAAGGAGAAAGGGGGCAGCAGGCCAGTGGAATTTGCATGTGGTTTAACAAAAACAAGAAGGCATTTTTCACTTTACTTTCTTGGGCGTGTTTAAGATATTTCTGATCGCGGGGTTGCAAGGGGTTGTAAGGTGGACGGCTCATCCCATCTGCCCCATTTATGTTCATGTAATACAGAATTCTAAAGAAGAAGTTAACAGAATAACTATAGGTTGTCATCTTAGCTAGGCCGTTGCAAAACCCACTTTCTTCCTTGTTGAAGTGACCTGGCACAGTTAGTCATTTTGAAGTATAATGCGGTTTATTTAAAAATGATGACACAAGCATTATGTAAAGCAGGACAATTATGCTAGGCTGATCCAAAAGCGGAGTGGAACGTCCTAATAATTCACATGGAAATGCAGTTTTTGTTTTTGCTGGTGTCCTACGAGAACTGCAGGTGTTTTCTGCCACGAACATGGCTCGCATTGCCCTCATGCGGCAATATACGCAGACACCGAAAGGGATCCGTATGTAGCCAGGAAGACAGGAGAACTTGGGGACTTGCTAAAAGGGCTGCATTGATTTCCTGGTCTTGGCCATGAGATGTTGTTACACACGACTACACTACTCAACCAAGAGGAACGTCACAAATGCAACAACATCCACATAATACATGCATTTCACCGAAGCAACTTTAATGTTTCACTTATGGGTGAAAAATCTAGTTATTTTTGCATATTGGTTATGCTTACAAGTGTTGTGAAAGTAAGTGCAGTGGGAAAACGTTTCGGTGGCCTTTGCCGGGATCTAGCAACTGAGCTAGAGGATCACATCGCCAGACGTGTGATATGAGCACTGATCCTCACGTCTCATTGCACAGACCACACAGTTCAGCAGTGCCTGACTGGACACTGGAGTACCGTACGGTAGCGATGAACAATGAACATTCCCCCATGTTGTTCTCTGCCATCAGCCAGTGATACGGTTGATGTCCGAGCTGTGAGGAGAACCTCCATGACTCCATGTGACTGAACCCAGCAGGCGAGGGGAGGGAGACTAGGGCATAGACAGGTCGGTAGGACCACTTGGCTCTCCCAACATGGGTGTCTCACACAGTTTGTCAATCAAAAAGGTTTCAAGACAATAGAATAAAACATGCAATGTGTTCTTATTATTTTTTATTTAATAGTCATAAAAGAAGTAATTATACACTCATCTTTTCAAAACTATTTTTTTTAGGAAACAATATTTTGCTGTTAATCCGTTATTCCCCAACTGTCAGGTTATATTACTTCATTATAGCACTGCAAATGTACAGGGTGAATAGAAACACTTGGTGCTTTAATTTAAACTTCATACACAGTAAAATAGGGATGTTGTACCATTCAAATTACCAATGGAGATCAATCACAATGTTGACTGTCACTGCTATAACTGAACACACGAAGTTCACTTTGACAGCCCTGATACATCTTCCCCACAATATCAGTCCCCTTCTGGCTCCTCAGTTTTGTGATGTCCTATTTTAAATCACAAGCCCCCTTTGCAGCAGCACCCAGTAGTCTCCAGAGAGTTAAAACCACCACATGCTTCCTCTGAGACAAGCAACCACTTGTCCAAACAGAAGTTAGCGGAAACTGGGGATTTACTAACCACTGCGGTTGGCTTCCAGGTGCCTGACTCACCTGAGGGAGTTGCTGGGTGAATCCCTGCTCAAGAGGCACCGCCCAGTATGGCTACTGGGCATGCTGTCAACAGGTGGACCAGTCAGGTGTTGAACCTCAAACCGCCATATTTGGTGAAAATTTAAGGAGCTCCTGAATACATTTTAGTGTGCAATAGAAAGAACTATTGATTTTAATGGTTTAAGTAAGATTTTATTTAATCAAGATATGTGTTAGGGTGATATATTCACACACAGTGCAAAGAAAATGTTTCATTAAAAAAGGAGGGATTCCACCATGAAAATATGCAGCAGCGCTCAGCTTGAGTTAACTTTGATTAGACAAACAGATTGGAGGAAAAACACATTTCCACCCGTCTGAAAAGCCAGCCATTCAAAGCAACTTTTTTCACACTTGAAAAGATAGATAGAAAAAAGTTTTGAAAAGATAGAGGATAGATAGAGTGGAATAAAGAGAGACAACGTTTCTCCTCAGAGACTGACACTAGGACACTAGGTCACGTTCAGATCTGACATTTCAGGAGACGATAGGTCAATGTCATAGTCTGCAACCAGTCTACAATGCAGACTAAGCATGATGTGCCGTGTTAATGGCCACGATGCTCCACTAGGACAGTCGTTGATTGGCCAACGCAAATGATTATATGCTCACCACATCCTGCTGCCTCAGACATGCACATCCTGTCCATCTGCGGCTGTCGTCCCGTTTGCTGTAAGTATCCTAGTGACTGGTAGTCCTGGGCTGTGATTGGTACGGTCTGATGAGCAACATCCCCTGCACTCTCCTATTGGTTGGAAGTGATTTTTCACAATTTAAACTATTGCTGCATGAAATGTTATAAATACAGTGTCTAACAACATGCAAAATAAATATGTTTTTAAAGAATTTCAATATAAAGCAAGTGACTTTCCAAAGAAACCATTAGGGAATAACAAATGAGTTCCACAGAAAAGGGAAACCTTTAGAGAAAAGACAACTAATTGCACTCAAGATGCTTGGTTAAATCTGGCATCTGTAGTCAAAGAAAATAACAAGTTTTATTTTATGAAAATTCCCCAGAGAGCTTTTAAATTAACATTTTGAATTCTGTTGTTCTTACATTAAAGACGTCCAAACTGACTTTTTCAAAATGACGGCTTCTCAGCTCCTGCATCCTGGTGCGATTTTCCTGGTATTTCTCCTCTGCTAGTCTCCTGTAGTGACATTATAATTACACCAGAATGATGTATACAGTGTGAAACTGAGATAAGTATTGGCCATGTTGTTAATTAGCCTAAAAAACTGCCTGAAGGATGTCATTACTGGCCATTTTTTCTCTGCATTTTTGGAAAAGTGTCCATTAGTAAGCTTTTCACTGTTAGACAATGACAACACCTGTTGCTAGCAAAGCATGAGAAAAAATATAAGGTAATTAGATTAGACTTTAGTAGTTATCGGCCCAAAAAACGAGGTGTAAGAAGAAGAGGGAAGAGGAAAGAAGGAGAAGCATAGAAGAGGCCATGGGCAGAGAGAGAGAAAATCAGAAAGCAGAAATAATTAGAGACCCGCAGAGAGACAGAGAGAGGGAGGGGGGGGGGATCTAGAGAGTAAAGATACACACAGACACAGATACAGTGTATAAAGGGGAGTGTAAATAAACAAAGGGAATAAAAGGGAGAAAGACAGCCATTGAAGGAGAAAAAAGAGGAGAGGAGGAGCGAGAGAGAAGTTCATGGACAGATTTCAGCCTCCTGCTGAAAGATAGAACACCACAGACCACTTTAACAACCCTATTGCCAGGCCCCTCCCTTCCCTCCCCCGGTCCCTGAAGACTGGTCTCCGACACAGTTCAGCCCGAGGAATCTAGGGCAGGGGCGAATGTTTTCTCCCTGATCTCTCCTCATCCTTAAAGGAAACCCAGCCATGCATCGGCCCCAGGGGGATCCCGGACGGGACCCTGCGGGCTCTATTCCGGTCGCCGGCCGCGCCAGTGTGTTGTGGGATGAGCGTGCACCCGCGTGCACGTGTCCTACCTAAGCCTTCCGGCCTTGTCGTCGGCAGCCTGTAACTTCCTCAGCCTCATCCTCTCCCTGGGAGTCATCCGGTCTAGCTCTGACCTCTCCCGCAACGTCTGCAGGTGTACCCTCCGCTGCCTGGTCACAGGAGCAGAGGGAGAACGTCTGGGTCGGTGAGGCCCATGGAGGTCATGGGACACGCGCACGAAAGAAGGGTAGGGAACACTTAAATCACACACCGGGTCTCCCTGTACATTGTGTAATTTGTGGAGAACGAAATGGCCCAACGGCTGTCTAATTGAGGGCTGGACTCACACCTGAAATCACAGGCGGTTCCAACTGGAATTTCATTGCGGCAGCTCCTAATGTTATTGATTTGAAATATTAACATGTTAGCATTACCGATAACACATAGTCATATAGCGGTAACTATTGCAACTTTACATCTCCATACATCTTGATCATGCTACAAAACTGTGTGTGTTCAAACTGAACCAGTTATGTAAATGCAACAGAACAGGATAACAAGAATAACACTTACTCTCAAGAGTGCCCTATAAGAAATCTGAATTCCTTCAGGAACCCTTTGCAACACTGAAATAGTAAATGTTCTTACAAGAACCCCTGAAGTTAAGAACAAATATTTCCGCTAGTGCAAGGATTCCGTAAGGATCTCCAAGTCCAATTCACAACGAATTCTAGGAGTGTCATTGCCGTTGAGAGGCTGGAAACAGGCGCTGGGGGAGAGAGGCCTTGAATTTAAATTAACTTTATTTAAAAAATAGGAAAAACAAAACAGAAAACATAAAAAAAAAAGGAAGGAGGAAATTGAATAGGGGCAGTGATCAGGAACACAGGTAAGGGAGGGTTGGAGAAACAGGTGTCTATACTCTAAAAGAGGGAGTTAACTGGCAACGCAGGCCTTTAATGTCAGGACGTGGGTAAAGCAGGTACTTGCAATGCTAGGGTTGTTGATTCATTTCCCAGGTAGGGGTCAGGATAAAAAATTGATGTACTCCCATGTGTAAAAGTAATTCTGCATATGAGTGTCTGCTAAATGACCGTGCAATAATATATTTACACTACAATAATATATTTATAATTTTTTTAGAATGTATTTAAACACCTAAGAATTCACTTTCTCAAAATGTTACTTTTTTTCGACATTTACGACATTCATGAAAAAATATATTTTGCTGATTTTTTGTTGTAGTTAGGTATTTATACCCACCACTCCAGTATGCCTCTACCAGTTTTACACTAGGGACGGGCTGGGTTGGTCGTATATTCGCAACACTACTACAATACTTGTAACATACACACATGTTGCTGTTTACGCTCGTCAGTCCCAGCGTTAGTGGTATGGTGAATGACGCAATACATACAGCTACGTCTACCACACTACTTCTTCCATAAGCGGGCACGCTCTTTTCTCACACGAACCGCCATTGCCGATGTTATAAAAAACGACAACCGCCCATTCGCGAGTTATGTAGTTGCACTCCAGTGGTATTGGTGGTTTATATAAACGCGTTTCGGAAATATTGGGATATTAATATCTGTTTCACCCTCGCAGATCCACTCAAATTGTCAGATTGGATGGGGAGTGCGAATGAACTGCCATCTTCAGATATCCCCACAGATGTTCAATATGATTCAAGTACAGACGTTGGCCAATCAAGGGCATTTAAAGGCTTCTCTTGCCTGTGTGCTTTAGGTTGTTGTTGTTGTCCTGAAATATTAATATTTGTACCATTTTGATGTTCATTGTGCTTTGGATCAGGTTATTTTGAAGCTTGACTAACACGCCTGCAGGTTCCCAGATACAGGGAATCCTAACGTAACTGCTATTGTATTTTGTGCCTTGATCAATTGGTAGAAGATGGTAGAACTACTAGATCATAGACCAACAACTTTCTATTTATAAGTACATGGGATACCAATAGATTCTGCCAGTCATTGTGATCATTTGAAGGGAGGCATTTTTGAACAACATTCAACGATTAATCACAATTAATTATTTAAATAATGTGACAGCACATTTTGACAGCACTAATATATATATATATATATATAGAGAGAGAGAGAGGGAGAGAGGGATAGAACGATAAGACCCTGATCTAATATGGGCTCTCTCAGTTGTTTTCTTCACCTGACTGCCCTGATCTAATATGGGCTGTCTCCGTTTTTTTTCTTCACCTGACTGCCCTGACATGTATGTGAGAGTGTGGCCTGCTAAGGTAACGATGACAGACACATTCATCGATTGGTGCCAGTTTGAATCAGTGATGGTCGGGTTTGTCAAGAGGCAGCTGCTACTGAGCCGTCACCTTAATAAACCGAGTTCTGTATTTGTAGAACCACATGTGAGTGTTTTCCATATGTGAGAGAGAGTGAGTAGCGATGGCCCAAAACAATGTTATTTACTAATGTACTTAAGCCACCCATATTTACTGCCATTGGTTATGCAACGAACACCCAGTGGTAAGGTGAAGGTAAAACTGGCTTTGAAACAAGCATTGGTTACCAGCCTAACCAGCCTAAAAGTGATAAACTTTTCCATGATCCAGCCCTAGTCAACCCGGCAGGGGACAGGCTACTTGGTTAGATTTTGCAGACTGTGGGTGTCACAGTACGAATGATAACAGTGACTTATATTGGAGCCTAACACAAGGCCCAGACACTGGATCTTTATGTCACTCAATGGCAACAGGAATTAGCTCCAATGAGGGCACGGAAAGGGTGGTGTTACGTCCCCTTCCCATTGTAGCACTGTGTTGTTCATTCATACATGTGGTCTTAGGTGTTGAAATAAACAAACCCTTGGGCCTTGTTTATATAATTTGGTCGTACTTACTTTCTCACATGTAGTCCAGGTCTACTAGTTAACCTGTATCAAACCTGTAGGCATAGGTGGTTGCGTTGCCTTCTCTACTAACAAGCCAGAGGAAGGACATAACAGGTTGCAAAATCTTTGTGTGGAAAAAATGGAAATGGTATAACCAGGCTATTTCCCAGACACATGCAATCCCACGCCATCTTTGTGTGAAAAAAATGGAAATGGTATGACCAGGCTATTTTCCAGAGATTGGCAATCCCACGCCATCTTTGTGTGAAAAAATGGAAATCGTATGACCAGGCTATTTCCCAGCATCATGCAATCCCATGCCATCTTTGTGTGAAAAAATTGAAATATATGACCAGGCTATTTCCCAGAGACATGCAATTTCACCCATGAACAAGTTGAAAACATTAGGTTTCCTACCAAACAAAAAGCAAGCAGATCAGACTAACTTCTGGCAGTTGATGGGCCACAAGGCCCCAGTCATCCCAATCCCTCATGCCTAAATGCCTACCCAGTTAATAGAAAACTATTTGACTCATACAAAAGACCTTCGCCCACAGAATACCTAACAAAGGCGATCCATCCACATGGTGAGATCCATCCACATGGGGAGATCCATCCACATGGTGAGATCCATCCACATGGGGAGATCCATCCACATGGGGAGATCCATCCACATGGGGAGATCCATCCACATGGGGAGATCCATCCACATGGTGAGATCCATCCACATGGTGAGATCCATCCACATGGTGAGATCCATCCACATGGGGAGATCCATCCACATGGGGAGATCCATCCACATGGGGAGATCCATCCACATGG
>JACXGK010007912.1:0-12537 GCA_016801125.1 Novumbra hubbsi
GTTCCTAGTAAATTGAGGATGACTGGGGATGGGTTTGGTTCCTAGTAAATTGAGGATGACTGGAGATGCGTTTTGTTCCTTGTAACTTAATGATGACTGGGGATGCGTTTTGTTCCTTGTAAATTGAGGATGACTGGGGATGCGTTTTGTTCATTGTAAATTGAGGATGACTGGGGATGCGTTTTGTTCCTGGTAAATTGAGGATGACTGGGGATGCGTTTGGTTCCTAGTAAATTGAGGATGACTGGGGATGCGTTTTGTTCCTAGTAAATTGAGGATGACTGGGGATGCGTTTGGTTCCTAGTAAATTGAGGATGACTGGGGATGCGTTTGGTTCCTAGTAAATTGAGGATGACTGGAGATGCGTTTTGTTCCTAGTAAATTGAGGATGAAGAAAAGGAAAGAAATGGTTCCACCACGCTAGGAGCTGTGGGTGTCGGCCATTGCTTTTCCTCACCGGATTTGGAAATAATCGACTATGTCAAGGGCTCACCTCGCAGTGTTATTTCTGGCTGCTGATCCCACGTCTTCACGCAGCGAGGTAGGAACCTTCATCGGTAAACGAGGGTCCTGTGATTTACCCCGGGATGCGGCATGCGCGCACGTGTGTGTGTGGCTGTGCTTTTAATCAAGGCAGCGTGAGTGCTTACAGCAAAGGCCCATCTCTTAAATGAGTGAGTGCCTCTTCAGTGAAAAGCTGCCCCCACATCTCTCTTTCTCATTCCCTTTCCCTCGCTCTCTCATTTACTCACTCTCCCCCCCTCCTCCCCCCTGCCTCCTTCTGTCTCTCTGACCTTGCGTCGGCGTGTGTTGGTGAACGTGGAGTGGAGCCACTCCATTTTTGTGTGTGCTTGCGTGTGTGTGTGTTAGCATGTGTTAGCGTATGTGTGTGTGTGTGTGTGTGTTTTAGTGTGTCTGTGTCAACGGTTGAGAGGGAGACTGAGAGGCAGAGCTCCATTTGTTGTGTAAATGCTGCACGCCATTAATTGACTGTTTGGCTCTCTGCCTCTCCTTCAGCAGTTGAACCCTGCCCTCCGTGAGGTCCCGGGGGTCCGGTCCTGTGTGAGGGGGCTCCCTTCACCCTTTCCCTCTGTGGGGCACTGATGGCAGTTTGCCACGTGAATGATCGGCACCTCTACCCCTCTCTCCCGATCCCACTCTCGGGCTCTGTCACCGCGTCACAGGCTCTGTGTCGTGGATCGTCTTTCTCGTGGTGTGAATGCCAGGCCGCTGCCAGTAATGGAACTTTTTTTAAGTTAGTTTTAAAGTTTTTTTTGACCTTCAAACCTAAAATGAATCGTGTGCTAACAAAACCCTGTAGCTGTATTCAAAACCTATATAATGTAGTGCATATTTCTTCCGATTTAGGAAACTTTCATTCTGGCCGTTTATGGTGTATGTAAGATAAGCCTTTAGAGAAGGCTTTACCTGTGCTGGTGTATGTTTAAACATACATATACACACAAATACATATGGTGTATGTATATATTAATATACATGTGAAATGTGGTTGCGATTAGCAGTACCGCCAGAGCTGAGCTAAGCTATTTCAGCTATGTGTTTTTCCTGTGCCTCAAGAGAGACTGACGGCCCGAACTCCCCCATGTACAAGCCCCACCACGACCACGACTGCCGCCAGAGGTATAAACGCCATGCACATCAAAGAACGCTCGGGCTGAGGGCCTTCATGACAGAGGAGACATTGTAAAACTTCCAGCCCATTTGGGTCATGGGGACCGTCAATATTGTGTTCCAAGTACAAACATTATTATCTGCAGTGATTGATTTGTCAACAGAAATGTTATTTTAAATACTCCAGTAAACTTTGTTTCGATTTTGGGGATTTAATTAGAGAACATTTGTGCGGCGGTAGTGTATTGGCTTGACCACCATTTCTGCCCCCCCCTGACTTTGGGAGGTAGTGTTGTCGCTTCCTACCAATCCAAATATTTTACCCACTGGCTATCCAGTCCTATTTCGTTGTCGCATCTAAAACTATTTTCCACTTTATTTTGAGAAAAAAAAAGTTTTGTCAAAGAGTACACCAATACTAGATCTTACACATTTACAACGACTTAAGGGGTAGAGGATTACCTGAAGTTTCCAAAACGAATAGTTTTTTAAGAACCAAGTGGCTGTATGGTCGTGCTTGAAGCTAGCAAATTGTTCCGCTTTCTCTGCTTCTGTTCTCAACTGCTGACAATGTGTGGTCAAGGGCTGGCTACATCGACTGGAATAATACGCCCGTCAGCCATCCAAATTCGTCAAGGATAAGTAAATGGATTTTGTCTTCAAATAAAGTGTTAGCTATTTTCTGCAGAAGTTGGTTGAGCTACTCCTTGATTTTGGAGGCTATATTTGTTTACCGGATTCAGCAGTTCTTGGGTGGTGAAGCAAAGCGCTAATTATTCCTGCTTGATCGGGCCACATGATGCGTAGCGTACCCGTGGGAAATAGGCTCTGCTGACGTGATTTTAAGAAACCGCTACACGGGCGGCCAATTGTTTATTTTGCGAGTCATGCAGATGAAACCGGTGATATCTGTTATTAAAAGGTGCTGAGGTTTATGTAGTAAAAATGTATTTTGCGTAAGTCCAGGGAATCTCAGTAGATTAGTGTATGAGACAACAACAGTACAGTTCCCTTTAAAACGTGGTGCCTCCAATATACTTACACATGAATAGAAATAGATTTGCTAGTTCAACCTGACTAGTGAATACACTATCAAATGTTAGTGTATTTCCCATTGCCTCTTCAGACACTGCAAGTCACTGACACACACACCAACCACCCACTTTCACGCTAACACTGGTTTGGAAAGCATGCTGGTAATGAAAAAGCGCATACAATCAGGATGAACCCAGTCAAACTGTGTTCAGAAATGATCAAATAAACATTTGTGGTCAGTTTGTTTCTGTTCACACTGAAGTTACACTACATGAAATACTTCCCAGACCAGATGCATCTTCGATGTGGGATAAGGTTTCTCTTAACAAGATCAGGAAATAATAGGAAAATACATTTGGTGCTTGTTCGTGATAGCAGTACATGGATCAACTCTTCATTACTAAAGAGAAACCGGACACAGAAAAATGTCTCCACTTACTTAAACAATACAAACAAATGTTTCCTATGAAATTACATTATATTGCCGCCGAGCAGACATGCTAACGGTACCCCCGCTAGTACCCGAGATCCAACTTCCCTACAGCATCCTGTGGGTTTACACACACGCACACACTCCCAGACACACAGCAACAGGTGTGATATACACTCACACACCGAAAGCAAACCTGATCCCAAACCATGACACACACCGACCACAACGACCACTGCACACGCGTGCCAATTTCCACGGAGAACGGAGAGATGCCGTCGAGACCCAGCTAAAAAGACCAGCTTACAACTAATTAGTCATGCTTGGTTGAACAGCAAAGACCTGTTGTCACCCACATCTTGGGGCATCAGAGCAGAGCTGGAAAACTATTGGAATCCTGGTGTCAAGGAAAGCGGGAGTTCTGCTGCTGCTGTTAATACCGAACAGGGAGTTGTGTGGTTGCCCGAAGAAAAGTGGAGGCTTTGCTTACAAGCTGGGATTTCTTGATAAACACTGGGTTAGGGTTTCTCCTGGTACAGGACGATGCCCGTGTGGATGTGGATGACAAAGGCATTGATGCCCTTGACTGGCCCCTCACGTTCCTCAGACCTGAATCCAATTGAGAGGCCCTTGGACGTTATCTATCGCTGCATCCAACGCGCCAAGTAGCACCACTGACTGCCCAGGAGCTCGCTGACGCTATCCACCCTCTCGTCAGGAACATGCCCAGACACTGTCAGGAGTGCATACAGCCACGTGGGGGCCATACACACTACTGAGTCACATTATGAGTTGCTGTGATGAAACTCATCGATGGATGGCTGCTCCATCAAACTCAAGATGGAGCAGCCTGTGATTTCAATTGTTTAGTTTGATTTTAGGTGTTTAAATCCAGCCCTCAATCGGATGGAGATTTTGTCTGTCATTGACAGTTGTTACGTAATTTTGTTCTCAACGAAATAAACTGTAAAGATTTTATTCTTTAATATATTTCATTCATCGAGACTTGATGTGTGATTTAAGTATTCCCTTCATTTTTGAGCAGTGTATTTTGTTTATCTTTTAATTGCCTTACCACAAGACTCAACTGTCATCGAGACCTATGTTTTATTCCCGTTAATAGACACCGGCAAATTACAAGAAAATGTGGTTTTTGAGCACAGTCAAATCTCTCTCAGTTTCGTACATGCTTTGGTGACTAAATGTGGGTAGAGTTGAAACTAAAACTGCATTGGCAAATGCAGTTAATTTGCCCTCACTAAGACGCATAGCTGTGCCACATCCTTATGACACACAGACCACCTCACAATAACACTTGGCGCTTGGAGCGCTGCGTAGGCCGAACTGCAAAACACCAAACGCAATCTGTCAATCATACAATTTCATGCCCCAGAGTTCTTTAGCAATCAATGACTGTAGTTTCTTGAAGAAGTGCAAATTAATTCTCGCTCACATTCACAGCTGGGGGAAATTAATAAGAATACTTGTCTTGCGTGCCGGCATATGATGGCGGTATCTGCAATTCAATTAACACTAGCATTTGCATTTGAAATGCTAATACAGCCTTTTCCACAAACTGAAGAGAATTTGTTGTCACTTTGTCTAGCCTGGGATATTCATCAGCTTAGCGTAATTGCCGGTGCACAAACACGACGCCGGGTGTAATGGAATTATCCGTTCTCTAAAGGTCACCAGAGTGCCTACTTGACATCGCCACACACGGTCAGTACTCCCTTCGGTTACACAAATTCACATTTTCCCAAACGATTGAACTGGATGTCAGCCCACCAGTGCACTTTTCTTCGGAGCACCTTTCAAATTCAAATTCCCATCTTTTGATCTTGAGACTCTGATGAGAGACACTTTGGACAAAAGAGAGTTACTGATACCGGGGAACATCTGGTCCGTGGGCCCTGTGGGTGAAGGTCACTTAAATGCCACCCACCATTTACTGTGAACACGGTGCTGTTATCGTTCCTTAAATATCCTGCTTGAGAAATATGATCTTAAAATTAAACCATTCTTCCAGTACACATTGGAAACTACAGCCAGACGGGTCACACAAGGCAGAACGCTGGACATTGTAGACCCTTGGGGTATTTGGGGAATGGTTGGTTATTTGCCTTGGCTCTTGGGGTGATCTGCTCCAACTAACCCCTGCTGTTACCCCGGACAGGCTGTGCAGAATAGAAGGTGCTGAGAAGGTTGCAGGTAGAAATGTTATGACTAGAATGTAGCTTATTCCCCATTTCTATGTGGTAGAGAATTTCCGGGGTTTCGATAATCTGTATCTATCTGAACATTTCCGGGGTTTCGATAATCTGAGTGTTTAATCTAATCCTCTCTCTCAGTCTGTCTGTTTCTTTGTTTCCGTCTTTCTGTCTCACTGCTCGTCTTTCTTTTGGTCTTTTAATCCAACTCTTTTATTTCTTGTATTCTTGTCAGGCATTCGAACATATCTTCACTTTCAGTTGTTATGTTTATATAATCATTCACTATTCTCCAATAAAACAACACACGCACACAACAAACTTGTTTACGTTAGTCTCAATGTAATGAATTACCCATTCTTTGGTGTTGAAAGCATGGAAATGTGTCCAAACGAACTTGTCTCTTCTTCCTGTGCATGTCTGTCTGCCGATCTGTTATTGTGTTAACAGCACGACCTTCCCTACCCCGTGTGTTTGCTCTGACTCACATGGCTGTGGCTACTAATCCTTCTGGCCAGACTGGTTAGCCTGGCAGGCCTGCCACTTGGGATTTCTGCAGACAATGGGTTGTGGCTGTCATTTTCCCAGAGGGCAAAGCACCTTGGCATGACCCTCGACGACATGCTGTCATGACCCTCGACGACACTCTGTCATGACCCTCGCGTCACTCTGTCATGACCCTCGACGACGCGTTGTCATGACCCTTGACGACACGCTGTCATTCTCTGCTAACATCAAAGCAGTGACTCGCTTGCGCAGGTTCCAGCTCTGCAACGTTCATGGAAAAAACTACAACCAGGCTACAGTGTACTACAGTAGAATGAAATCGTTTTTGGGGGTGGAGGACGTCTCTTTTGGGGGTGGGGGAAGTCTTTTTTGGGGGTGGGGGATGTCTTTTTTGTTGTTTTGGAAGCACTTTTGTACCCCACGGCTAGGCAGTTGCCCAGTGAAGCAGGGACATGCACAAATGGCTCTTATCACAGTCAAATTCAAATTCTGCCTCAATGCTTACCTTGTCACCTTTAAAAGGCTTGTGTCTCCCCCTGTCCCCCCCTCTTATTTGTTTCTCTTCTGCTCTCAGTTGCTCCATCTCTCCTGTCCTGTCCTTTCTCATCGGCATGCCTCTCTTATCCCCCCCCCCTCCCCCCCCATCTGCCTCGTTCTGTCGGTCGCTGTCTGCTTCCTTCCCAGCGTTCCCGCCGCTATAGCGAGGCAGTGGAGCGCGTGTCGCCGTCGGAGGTGCTCGACTGGGAATGTGTGCCGACGAGTCGGGGGCCGGAAACCGTCTGAGCTCATAAGTCTCTGTCTGCCCCCCCCCCCAAAGATGAAGGGGCAACAAAACTCTGGGTTTATTGTGATGCACTTTTTATATTGACGCAACTGCACACACAGACACGAAATGATGAAGCCTGCGCCGTTATGAAGGGAATGGGGGCTTTCTGGCTCTGCGGTCATGACTCCGGGGGAAAGTACATGGAGAAAGATGAAATGGTGGGAATTGTGAGATCTACTGTAAACACAGCAAGATAATGTGCTCAGTCATGGTCCTTGGCAAGGCATGTTCGTGAACCTACTGGATGAGCTAACGGGGTGGAGATGGTAATCGCTTTGTTCAGGAAATGTTTGAATGTTTTAGTCATTTATTTTGCTCTCGTGGCCTAGTTGTCTATTCTTCCACTTCTTAGTGTGACTTTGGTTTAAAAATGTTTGTGCTTCAAGTTTACTTAGAATAGGAAGGCTCAATCAAGCTCTGTTTTCTTTCTGGGGTGGAGCAGGCTGTGGTTCTTTAGTCCTATTCAACACCATGAGATCCTGAGAGAAGCTTCTGGCATCCTGACCAGCTTCGCGTTTTTTGGTCCGATCAAACCAAAGAAATCAAGGAGATGTTGAGATCCAAAGCCCATCACGTTGACTCTAGCCACTGCAGTTCTGCAGGACAACTTTTAAATGCTTTATCTCTACCAGATATTGTCATTTTCCAGTTCTCCTCACTGAAATTGTTGCAGATTGTCCATGTGCACTGAAACACATTTATGGGCTCACACACACGCAGGACTGGTCCAACACAAGCAATCCGGTAATGTCAACCATCTCCGGGACGTGGTAATGATCTGGCTGGCGGACAGTCGCGGTCCTGCTCTTGAAAATATGAAGTCGGAGAGAGGAAACATTTACGGCCAAATAAAAGACCCTGGTGATTCCTTTTAATGTCTTTCCCCTTGGAGTGCCTCTCCTCTCATGTGGCAGGATTTATAATGGTCGTGGAGGGTTTTATGACAGTTCCGCGTTATAGAAGGGGTTGCGAAGCTGCGTGTCTTGTGGGGGCAACAGACGCAGGTTTTGCGTGTCGAGGCCAGTAAAGCTCGCTAACGCTGAGCACAAGGGGAGAGTAGAGGAATGGCCAATAGGCACCCCGTAGCACGAGGGGAGAGTAGAGGAATGGCCAATAGGCACCCCCGTAGCACGAGGGGAGAGTAGAGGAATGGCCAATCGGCATCCGCGTAGCACGAAGGGAGAGTAGAGGAATGGCCAATCGGCACCCCCGTAGCAAACCTTTTTGCTATAAGGAGAAGCTGCGTTGAATGTCAATTTACTCGGTGGGGCGAAAACAACAGAAACTAAGGAAGCAATTCAGGAAACGTGCACATTACAGGAGGTCCCGTGGAAAGCAGAAACCGTCAGTGCTCGTGGGCAGTTGCTTTGGTGGTGCCCTCGGCCACAAACGTGAGCAAAGCTAACCTAGAATACACTGGCACTGATTGGACCCATGGGTGCAGGCTGCACAGCCCGCGCTGAGGTGTCGGGCACCCAGACCTGGCACTGACTGCAGCCGTTGAAGCGGAAATACTGCAGAGCGAGCAGTGGAATAGAACCCGGCCACATCAAGAGCACTCACATGGGTAGAAAACACACACACACACAGCACGGCACATGCAGCACTCCGGTAGACTAAGCCCCTGTGGTTATAATCGCTGGCTGCTCACAGACTCTTGTTTCCTTTTTAAATCCTTACTGATGGTAGGTTGGGGGGCGGGGGGGGGTTGGTTGGGTGGTAGTTAGTGTTGTGGTTGGGGGTGAAATGGGGTGAGATCGTGGCAAGATGATGGGGTGTAACATTTATGAGGGGGAGGGAGGGATCGATGGAGAGAGGGAGAGAGAGAGGGGGTTAGAGGGAGGGAGTGAGAGACTTGGAGGGACTGCTGGTTGGTTTCCAGCCGATGTGAACTCACTGACTGTAGTTGCAGGCTTTGGAGAGGCCCCTGGGGGTGGTGGGGACTCAGCGCTGCTGGTCACTTGCAGCAGTGTTCAGTCACTCGATGTTCAGCCACTCGGTGTTCAGTCTCTCAAAAGACTTGGTCAGATCTACTCACTGGTTTAAATTGATTTTCATTTCCAGCTGTTTGCTAAATGAGCCCAACATTTCAAAGCAGGATCGGAATCTGAATTTCCTTGATTCGTTGAGGACATTTGCGTCATTCGTTAAGGGACATTTTACTCGGGATGGTTTTGTCCTTGGGTTGGTCCTTTCAGGAGAGATGTTTGTTTATGTATAGAGCTTAAACGCACTCCTCGACACGATGACAGGCAAGCGCGTGTGTTCACAGTTGTGTGAGTGTCACGTAAGGTCACGCCCAGGCCTAGGTGTGACCGAGGATGCTGCCTGAGGGGGGGGGCATCACCTGTCGCGCTCCGCTTGCATTCCGCAACGCCTCATAACGTTTTACTGCACTGAATGTGACCCCCCGGCCTGTGTCTCTGGGCCCTGATTCAGAGGTGGTGGGGGTGTGATGGTGTGGGGGTTGGGCAGTCGTCTGGTGCCTCCCCGACACCCTCTTCTCCGTCCCACGTTCTAGGAATTGTCGGCAGGGCAACTGAAGCCTTGGGAGCCTGCCTTGGTATGCATGTCTACTCACACACACACACACACACACACACACACACAAAATTCTGTTTTCAATTAGAAAATTCATGCGAGTGTCCTTCTGTGTGTGTGTGTGTGTGTGTGTGTGTGTGGAGGGGGTAGTGCATGATGTATCTCCCAATGTCTATCTTAGCCCTGGACTGTCAGCTGTCACCTCCTGGAACCTCAACTCCTGCCCCTTTTCACACGGCGGACAGATACGTTTTACACACGCATGTTATTCGGGTCCTCCTGAACAACTGACCCTTTCTAGGGTAACAACTGACCCTTCCTAGGGTAACAACTGACCCTTCCTAGGGTAACAACTGACCCTTCCTCGGGTAACAACTGACCCTTCCTCGGGTAACAACTGACCCTCACTCGGGTAACAACTGACCCTCACTCGGGTAACAACTGACCCTTCCTAGGGTAACAACTGACCCTTCCTCGGGTAACAACTGACCCTTCCTCGGGTAACAACTGACCCTTCCTCGGGTAACAACTGACCCTTCCTCGGGTAACATAATATGTTTGTCACCAAGACAACACTATGGCTAAGGACCGTATCTGCGATGTGTTGAAGAACAGCCCATTGTTGTGGTATACTGGTCACCACAAACATGGTTGCTTACTGTAAATATAAAATGGGCCCTTTACATGTAATATTGTTAATACAAGGAGGAGCAGTAGATATAAGTAATATTCATTGATACAATTATCCTTTTTTTTTTTTTACCTGGCTTGTTTTTTGGCCCTGGAACTGTATCTCAGGGTTTATCTGAAAAACTCTGAGCCCTGGGCTGCTTTGGAAACACATTGGTACCCATTCAATTATTTCTCTTTCCCCAGACTTGCTCCCATAGTGCATCGGTCTGATGTTGTCGACATTGGCTCTGGTGGGACAGCTATATGAGCTTCCAATGTCGTTAAGATAATGTGCGCATTACTGTATTCATACTTCGGATAGAACAGGAAAAGGAAGATGCAGTAGAACGTCCTTATCCTTTAAAAAAAAATATAATAGTACAGATTGCTTTGGAAATCACTCAGGGTTTCTCTGGCACCTGTGAAATGAAGGGCGCAGGGCTTGTCCTTAGCTGAAGTCATTTACATTGGCATCACTCCAGTGTTTTCACAGGCCCCCGCCTTGCTCATCAGTTCCGCCCCGTCAGAGTTTGTCGCACAGAACGGAACATTCCATCAGAATGGGCACTGTTACATTATCGTAACCGCTCCGAGTTCTCTATGTGCTGAGGTGCGGATGTTCATTTGTTGATGGCCGATGTTTTGTAAAACCTGCTTTACGATTCAGTTTGATTAAGACGTAACGATGAGTGACTGACTTGAATTACGTCTGTGACAACCTCAAGGGTTTAATGGAGAATTGTGTTTTCTCTGCTCTACTTTGCAAATGTATCGGTTTAATGGCTGGCCTGTCCTTTAACGGCTTGTGAACACCACGATGGCTACCTTTTACGATATTTGTAAAACTGGGTATTACATCATTAGAGGGGTGTGGTTATCGTAGTTGCTCTGGGGTTCCGGACTCACAAGGGATGGTTATTTATACCATCCATATGCAGATGGTAATCTATGCACACACATCCATATGCAGTTGTTAATCTATGCACACACATCCATATGCAGTTGGTAATCTATGCACACACATCCATATGCATTTGTTAATCTATACACACACATCCATATGCAGTTGTTAATCTATACACACATAAATATGCAGATGGTAGTCTATGCACACATATCCATATGCAGATGGTCTATGCACACATATCCATATGCAGATGGTAATCTATGCACACACATCCATATGCAGTTGGTAATCTATGCACACACATCCATATGCAGTTGGTAATCTATGCACACACATCCATATGCAGTTGTTAATCTATACACACGCATCCATATGCAGTTGTTAATCTATACACACATAAATATGCAGATGGTAGTCTATGCACACATATCCATATGCAGATGGTAGTCTATGCACACGCATCCATATGCAGATGGTAGTCTATGCACACGCATCCATATGCAGATGGTAGTCTATGCACACACATCCATATGCAGATGGTAGTCTATGCACACACATCCATATGCAGATGGTAGTCTATGCACACACATCCATATGCAGATGGTAGTCTATGCACACACATCCATATGCAGATGGTAGTCTATGCACACACATCCATATGCAGATGGTAGTCTATGCACACACATCCATATGCAGATGGTAGTCTATGCACACACATCCATATGCAGATGGTAGTCTATGCACACACATCCATATGCAAATGGTAGTCTATGCACACACATCCATATGCAGTTGGTAATCTATGCACACACATCCATATGCAGTTGGTAATCTATGCACACACATCCATATGCAGTTGGTAATCTATGCACACACATCCAAATGATGATTGGGTCCTCAGCCGGGGTTAAGATTAATCTCACGGGAGAGGAGATAGGTAGGTAGGGGGTGGGGTTGGTGTCTCTGCCCCCCCCCCCCCCCTACACACTAGTACCTCCAGAAGGCACATCTTTTTACATGTTGTCTTAGTGCATTGGAAAGATTAGCGCTTTCGACTTGCCCACCATTGTGTGTGTGAGAACTGTTGCCATCTTGCGCATGAGACTTCAACTCCTGGCGTTGAGGTTCTTCTGCCTGCTGCCTGTGCACACCACTGCTCCTTCTCTATCTCCCTCCTTCTCCTGCTCCCTCCTTCTCCTTCTCCTGCTCCTTCTCCTGCTCCTTCTCCTTCATTCTCACTCCTTCTCTCCCATTCTCCCTCCATCGCTCTCTCTTTGTCTCACCCTCCCACCTTTTCCTTCCTTGCAATGAGAAAGAGATTAGCATGAGGTCTGTTAGAGGAGTCGGCGTTGTGTCTTTTCTCTCCCCCCCGACTGGCGACTGCTGTAATTGATATGCCACCTGCAATAAATCAGCTGAGCACTGTGTTCCAGCAGTGGCCATTATCTGAACGGACAGGTTTAACGCAAGCCTCTATTGAGGAGCTGGTTGTGACTGGCTACTTGGCGCTGTGGGCACTAGACGGACAGACAGGGAGAGAAGGAGAGAGAGGGAGGGAGAGACGGAGAGAGAGACAGAGAGAGAATCACAGACAGACACACAGACTGAGAGAGACAGATGGAAATAGACAGAGGGCGATAAGACATGAAAGAGGTTTTGTCCTCTTTCATATTTTAGGACACCCCTGTACTAACTGTTTTTTCATACCTCCCAATACAATACTTGTTTCCAACAAAACTCAGTTGAGTCAATGTTTAACCAAATAAACACATTGCAA
>JACXGK010007912.1:12637-24001 GCA_016801125.1 Novumbra hubbsi
CCCCCCCCCCCCCCTCATGTCCCATCTGAGACTCCTGTCCCTCAGAGTGACTCTAGGATGAGGTCCACTCATCTAGGATGAGGTCCATGGCAGCCTTTATAGCGGATGCCTTATTGCCTTAGTTGTTGCGAATGAGCTGACTGTGTTTTTTTTGCAGCGGCACGGTGACGATGTGCCGTGACGGCATTTCCCATCATTTCTCGGGTGGACAACCAGCCAGAGACCCAGGCAGATGCAATTTGTTGCTCCGTTCGCGCTCTTATGTCACCGTGTGTCGGCTGAAAACGGAAGGGAATTACTGTACAGGCGACCTCATACAGAATGTCTGTTTGTCTCTCTCTCCTTAACGTCTCTGCGTTTCTCACTTTGTGTCTCGCTTTGTCCTCTCTCTCTCTCTGCCTGCTACATGTCTCTCTTTCGTTCCTCCTCTCACGGAGATGACAAACGAAAACGAGCCAGCCAGGCCTCACGCACCACCGCCCCGCCAAATTGACATCTGCTTTCGGCGCGCCGCTCCCGTACCGTTGAGCAAGAAATTAGTTTTTATAGGCTAACTCGTCACTTTATTGCGCCTGCTTATGTTGAAGAGGCTCCGACACGCGTCGAGACATTTTATTATAGCCCAGGCACACCGCTGTATCTGATGACGGGCCGGGATCGCGCTCATTGCATTCAGGTTCTCTCGCTCGTGTTAGACGCGCAGGATTTTCCGGGTCCTTATTTAAATGCAGGTGGATCCACCATTGAAATGCAAGTGCGTTTTTCATCCGTCTACTCTCCGCTCCGTCATAATCCCCGGCCCCCTCAGCCTCTCCATCCCCAGCCCCTCAGCCTCTCCATCCCCAGCACCCCCCCCAGCCTCTCTCATCTGTCTTGTCATGACTTTTGGACGACACAAACTCCCCTAAAACTTGCAGCTATGAGAGCTGCGTCTTGCCATTCCACTTCCAAATACACGGCCCCCCACCAGAGATGGAGGGACTCATGTGCCTTTCAATGGTTAGCTTCCAGAGCTGTCCGACCGCTGTGGCTTGGAGAAAGGCAAATTATCCCCCTGGATCTTCCAACACACACATTTTAGGACTCTATCCTTGTCCCTTTCTCCCTGCTCGGTTTTAGTTTTCTCACTTGTGGTGTTGCATATACAAAGTGATTAAATGACTATATGTCCAGCATGATGTGGAAGCCCATAACTATCTCATATGGCTTGCATTGATGTTGCGTTGATGTCTCTTAGGTTTGAAGAATTATCACAGCACTCCCGCTCACACATTGAGAATAGCAAAGTTGCTTTGAAACTTTTGGCCCAGACAACTATGTCTACAGATTGCTTTCGGTTTGGACTCCTGTCACCCTTAAATGTTAAACCGGAAAACATGACCTCTAACCTAACCACTGAGCTGCAAGTAGCGCTTTTCCTCGTTGGAACCGGCGACAAGGTTATTTGTTTGATTGTTTCACTATTCCTTTCTGGAAATGTTGTTCCCTTCCAGGTTAGTTTAAATGTGTGCACACAGACACACTCATTGGTGAATAAGTCCACCCCTGTCCTTGGGGACTGATTGACAGCCCTAACAAATGCTCTCCGTAGTGATGAAAACAAGATGAAAACCCTCTGATTTTCTCTCCCTTGTTTTGATTCCCTCCCCGTCTCGGTCCGTCCTTCTTCCATTGTCTCTTCTCTTTCCCCAATTCCGTTCCATCATAAAATATCCCTCTGCCGACGCTTTCACAGACAAGGTGAAATTGAGCTGTGCCTTGGAGAGTTGCCTCGCACACATTTTGCATAATCAGCATTTACAGGAGAACTAATGTCCCGGTATTGCTGGAACATGATTGGCCTGTCAAGCAAGGCCGAGGCGTGCCAGCTCAGAGCTCGCTGCCATCATTGTCACTGGAGGACACCCAAAAGGGAGAAAACGGGGGGAATAAAGTCCTCATTCATTACCTGTGCCGTCAATCATCTCCCATCTCTAACTCCGCTTATGTCCTTTACCTAGTGGATCCTCGTAGAAATGGGAACGGTAGTCTTAGTTTGTAACACGGGGAAGGTGATTTCAATAAATGTACCCCCATGGTGTGGAACCACGGTAGAGTACCTACCCGGACGGGTCACGTAGGATGTCTTTTCATTTTGATGATTTAGCACGTGAGATGATCGGGGGTTGGGGGATGGAATTGGGGCTAAGTGCAGCTAAATCCAGTCAAACCCACTCCCACATCGGGAACGGATAAGTCATCCTGGAAAACGTTGGCTCAGACGAACAGGCCCACGGATGGCTTTGGGTTTGGATGGGAAGCGGATAATTAGCCAGTGACTGCTAGTGTGGATGGCTCGGCCTGGTGGGTGCGTGGGCGGGGGGACGGGGCTTTGTGGAAGAGAGGGCCTCGTCATTGTTGGTGCTGCAACAACAATGACAGCCACAACAGCAATTAATCTCTCCGAGATGTGTGGTATGCCATTGTCTCTCCGCTCTCTATCCATCGCATTCATTAATTTCCTTTCTCTCTCCCAGCTTGTATTGTTTCTCCACGTCCTGATATAGCTTAATGGCCCCCGAATCGTCATTGTTTTTTAGTTAACCTCCCTCTGGGGTAAAGAAAACCATGTTCTGGCCATCAGAGAGCTGCATGTCTACTACAGAGTAACTGAGAACCATACCTCCATGCTATTGGCAGGACGAGGCTCTAATTAGGAGAGGGAGGGGTGTTGATACCACACACAGGGACGACTGGCAGGGAGAAGACCTGGATACAAATTGTGCGATATCAATAGAGGGGTGCCCCCTATGGCAGTTTCCCAAGCAGACCTTCATGGAAGCCACGCGACACTGTTGAAGATATGAAATATTAAAGCGTTGTGCGTCTCTAACTTATCGTAGTGTGACTCGCAATATTGTATGGTGCATTTCGTAATCCGCCCATGGCTGCCTTCATAATTGAATGTAGTCACGGATATACCCTGCAGGCCTGAGTTGGTATCATTTATTCATCCGGGGTGCTTGAATGTCGTCTTAACTTTTGTCTAAATTTGGCACTGCGTCTCGTGTGCTTTTAGGCTTCTTGGCTGATGCATAATCAATAGGAAATGTTCCATCATGACTCATAATGTGTTTTTTGCCTTGCAGGGCTCTCTGCCGTGCCGCCAAGGATGATGCTTTGGATGACAGCTCCGAACACAGAGAAAAGGACAGCGGATCAATAGGAGCTTTCCCTCCTTTTTCCTTTGGCTCATCCACCCTTCTTCCAGAAGAACACTGCTAAACGTAAACAGATCAGAACCAGGGACTAAGTGCTGGAGTGAATCCACCTCCCCATCTCTTCCCCCAGCCTTGCACCCGGCAAGCCCCAGATATGTGGTCCCTACAGCAGTCAAACCCTGCCCCACGTGTGGGGAAACTGCTTTTTCTGGGAGTGCTAGCCCTTATTACAGGCCCATCCCAGACGAGAGGCCAACCCCAGCCCTTCAAAGCGTTCACCCCATCGGAGTTGGGTCTGACACACCTGGCCGTTCACAACAAGACGGGCGAGGTCTACGTCGGTGCGGTAAATTGGATCTTCAAGCTCTCCAGTAACCTCACCAAGCTGCGTAGCCACATGACTGGGCCGGTGGTGGACAATGAGAAGTGCTACCCCCCGCCGAGTGTCCAGTCGTGCCCCCATGACCTGGCCCAGACCAGCAATGTCAACAAGCTGCTCCTCATCGACTACGCCCAGAACCGGCTCATCGCCTGCGGTAGCACCTCTCAGGGAATTTGCCAGTTCCTCCGGCTGGACGACCTGTTCAAACTGGGCGAGCCGCACCACCGCAAGGAGCACTACTTGTCCAGCGTGGCCGAGTCCGGCACCATGTCGGGGGTCATCATCACCTCTCCCCACGGCCCCGCCAGCAAGCTGTTCATCGGCACGCCCATTGACGGCAAGTCTGAGTATTTCCCCACGCTCTCCAGCCGCAAGCTGATGGCCAACGAGGAGAACGCGGACATGTTCAGCTTTGTCTACCAGGACGAGTTTGTGTCTTCACAGCTCAAGATCCCTTCAGACACTCTCTCCAAGTTTCCTGCTTTTGACATCTACTACATCTACAGCTTTAGCAGTGAGCAGTTTGTTTATTACCTGACCATGCAGCTGGACACTCAGCTCACCTCACCTGATGCCTCAGGGGAACAGTTTTTCACCTCCAAGATTGTTCGACTCTGCGTAGACGATCCCAAGTTCTACTCGTACGTTGAGTTCCCCATTGGCTGCACAAAGGACGGTGTGGAGTACCGCCTGGTCCAGGATGCTTACCTCAGCCGCCCCGGCAAGCAGTTAGCCAACTCCTTAGGAATTTCCGAAGACGAGGACATCCTGTTCACCGTGTTCTCGCAGGGTCAGAAGAACCGGGCCAAGCCGCCCAAGGAGTCAGCTCTTTGTTTGTTCACCTTGCGCCGCATCAAGGAGAAGATCAAAGAGCGCATCCAGTCATGCTACCGGGGAGAGGGGAAGCTTTCTCTGCCCTGGCTGCTCAACAAGGAGTTGGCCTGCATCAACTCGGTGAGTCCTACTGATTGCATTTACATGATTCTATCAACTGCCCCTCAATGCCGATTGAGCACTGCAATATCCATGAATGGCAATAGATTGTGGTGATGGAGACCCGCATAGTATAGGCTATAGCAGGGGTGGGCAAATATTTTGGCTCGGGGGCCACATCAGGATTTTGAAATGAAATGGGGGGCCACATTTGTTTTTGTACTTTTTAATCATAATTGATTTGGAGGCCAGAAAAGGGCAAAAGTTAAAACATACATTACATATGTACAGTAGATCCCATATAAGGTGTAAATAGTTAAAATTCTGACTCAGATGTATAAGAATGGGCTGGTGAGTTGGTTTTTTAATTCCCCCCAAAATAATTTTATTACATTCTGTGGGCCGGATGGGCCAGCCTTGCGGGCCGCATTTGGCCCCCGGGCCGTAGTTTGCCCACCCCTGGCCTATAGCATGCTCATGTAAACAAATAGCTAGTCTCCTGATCAGACACAGGGCGCAGGACTTGAACGCCTCTTCGCCATGATGCTGACATTTAGGTTCAGTCCCTCTCCCTTTCCACTACTTCTCCCTCAGGATATTGTAAGCCAGTGGTAATTAGCGAGTGGAAGTGCAAAGTGTCGTGACTTTGAACGGATCCCACTGTAACCCGGCTCTCTTCCTGGAACCTGAGTGCTTTGATTCATTCCAACAGGGACATCATTAGCTCTGTCCCTAGGATTTGTGAAATGCCAGTCAAACGATTGGCTGACACAGACACACACACATCCCAGAGAGGGTTGATGGGAGGCAGTTTGCAGGGCAAGACCTCCCAGGGAAGGCATCGTCTTGGTCTAATCCATGGTGGATGGATGCGCATGTTTTACAGAGCTTACAAAATACACTGTTTGTTTGTCTCTCTCTCTCCTGTCCTCTCTACCTTTCTCCTATTTATCTCTTTCCTTCCTTTTCCCTTCTTCCATTTTCTATTCCTCCCCCCATTTTCCAAAGGTTTGCTTTTATCGCCTCTTGCCACGGTTTTTCTCCATCTAGTCTTTCTTAAATTCTCTTTTTATTCCCTTGTTTCTGCACCTTGCTCAGCAGGGCTCCCAATTCTCCATCGCCTTCTACTTCCTCTATTCATTCCCAGAGTTTATTTTTTTCCTTCATTTCCCCTTTCATGATGAGTTGTTTGATATATCACTCATATTTAACGAAGGAATGGCACAGCTTGGCGGCAGGTGCTACATGCTAATAAAGGCCCCGCTACAGCTGTACATCCTGTGTTCTCATAATGGTGTCGAAATGAGCCACCAGTAGCAGCCGGTTACTCTTTATTATAATCCATTAGCAAGAGTGCACAGGTGTTTGAATGAAAGAGGGAGGGACAGAGCGTGGCACAAGAAAGAAGTAAGGTTACTTGAGTCACCCAATCTCCCCTCTCAACATAATGAAAGTAATAAAAGAAATATAGGGAGTTGATAGTGGTCCAGGAGAAGTGTTTAGCTTGCCCTTCCTCAAGTAATGAATGGGGAAGATTTGAAATGCAAACTCTTTTAGGCAGAGCTTGTAACATTCTCTGCCTTGCGGTCTACACAACAGCCTTAGACTGAAAATGCAACAGCCACAGACTGTTACCTGCCACATTGACCGACACGTGGACTAGAACACATCTAAAGGGTGGACTGATTAAAAAAACACATCCCCAGATATTATGGATCGATATTTATCTGAGAGTGGTTCAGAGAATAATTGTTTGGCAACTACAAAAATAGTGTAGGAAAAGCATTTAATTGGAGAAAGGTTTTGATATCTGACGGAATAATCACTGGAATTCAGACCAATTAAAACTGAAAGTGTTGATCGGCTTACAGCATTCAAGTACTATGTTGCCTTATTACGCACATTTTGCACTGAGAGGCATGTATGCTGCATTTTTACGTAGATACACAAAAAAAGGCATGGATAGTTTTCATTGTTCCGTGTGCTAAATTCATGACTTTTGCATTTGCATTTTAGCATTTGCGCTAAATCTATAGCAATCCAGTGAACTGCTGAAACACTGATAAAATAGGTCACAGATCTGATGAGTTTTATAATCTGATGCAGGTAGCGTAACCCGGAATGCTAGATTTTGACAGTTTACCGCACAATCACCTGTGTACTCCACAAACCTGCGCAAAAGCTATTTTACTTTAAAACGCTGTCCATTACTCCACCCGCCCAAGACTAATTCTGCACATACTTTGTCATTGAAAAATTGCTTTATCGGGCAACACTTTGTGTAACTCCCTTCAAACCGAATGAATTGGGCCAGAAACTCTTACGTCAAAATTCAGTTTTTTTTGTGACTGACTAAGAATTCGACTCAGTGGGGCTTAAAAAAATCGAAACGAGTAGTAAAATTTTAAAACGAGATTTGAGGTGGGCAAATCAATCAAATTAGCACCAGAAATAGCTAAAATAATTAAAAGCTAAAACATATATTTTTTATGTCATCAAATGGATTTTAGATGTAACGTTAGCGTTAGATAAGTGTTTAAATGCTGATCAAAATGGTGAGGTTGTGTAAGTCTTCACGAAACACAGACCTTATTTGAAGCGATTTTTTTATTATTACATTTTGCGGCTAGGTTTTATGGGATTATGCCACGTCAACTACTGTTTGTGCTAATATTTACCGAGGTCAACGTTTTGTGACACAGATATTGTCAATTACGAATTCGTTACTAAAATAAACATGTTGCTACCTACAATTACATTACAATTTTCTAGAACCCGTTGCATATTTGTTTATGATACTGTAGACGATATATTTCTGGTAAATCTGTCAAATGTCCTGTAATTGATTTAACAAGTTTTATTTTTGATGGGATGCACATACGCCCACTGTTCAGGTGACTAATTAAATCATGCGAGTTATTTAAATGAGAAAATTGTAAACAAGAAACCGGTGTGACCAAGCTCTATTATTTTTACTGCCACCATAGCGACCAGTTAAAAATGTATTTTGCGCTACCAACTCCAACGGTTCAAATGTATTCTGGAACCTTGAAATATGTCAAATGAATTACCTCCCAACATATCCTTCAAACAGCCAGAATACTTTTCACCTCTCTGCCTTAATCTGCCTAGTCAGTCCTAACACTTAAACTAATTCCTGTTTTAGAAGCCTACTTGTTGCCATAGCGTCCTTGCATTTGTGGGAACCATGATGCAATGTCTTTTTTGTTGAGGGGATTGACTGGACCCTTGACCCCGTGGCGACCCTGGGTCAGGCTTCTCTCAAATGGGACTCTTTGAGTAGACGTAATCCAGTAAGAAAAGGTTTTGGTTAAGATTTGCACTCTTACACTCTCTTGAATGTAATAATAAGTAAGTAGATGAGGTCAAGGGATTCCAGCCCATTGCTTAGTGGTGGGGTGGTGATGATGTTAGCAGTTGACCCTGGTGTGGAATGGCTGTGGGGAGATGCAGACGAAGGCAGGCCATTGGTTGACGGGCGAGCACAGCCTATCGTGATTGATGTCCTCCCGTGCTGCCAGCTCCCCTTATTGGCCCTGGACTGTGTGTTGTAATGATGCGAGTACACACACACACATCAGTGGAGGTTCCTCAGGCCCTTGTCATCTCTCCATGGTGTTTATTAGCAATACCTTGACCTTCCACTGCTCAGAGGAGGATCAATAGAAACCATTTCCCCTCTGAGGGAGGAAAGGTGCAGAGATGTGGGGGGAAAATGGCAATCCAGAGAGGCGGGTGAGGGCGGAGATGGACAGCGGGAGAGAGCTATAGCTCCAAAAAGGAAGAAGGAAACTGGCAAAGGGAGAGAGCAAGCGGGTGGCTAAAGCGGGCTAGTAGATGAACAGAGTGTTAGCTAGCTAACGTGAGCCGTCGCTAGTCCTGTCTGCTAGCAGTGGGAGAACGGGAGGGGATGAGGGAACGCACGATGCTCCTCCTGCGAATAATACCGGTGTCAGTCACCCGGGCGTTGGACTGTCACCTTCGCCCGCGGCGCCTCTCCATCATCCACATGTTTCCGTGGAGAGGCCCTGTCTAGTTGTACCCCCCGACCCTGCCCGTCCGTGCTGCTAGCAGCCCAGGCCGAGTCGTACAATGGGAACGGCGAAGGGTGAATGTGAAACACCTGGACCAAGTCAAAACCGCAGACCGGGAGGATTGTCGTTAGGATTGGCTCTGAAGCGGTGTGTTTGTGTTCTCTCACAGGGAGTGGGATAGTGCAACACTACAACTCGATCTGTTTATAAATCGCTCTCTCATTTCGGTTCCTGTCTGCGGTTTTGACTCTCAGGCTCACTTGGTCCAGGTGTTTTGCATTCATTCAGAAGTTTGAGTGAGGCCTTATTGCCACCTGCTGTCATGCATGTATTTGTCACCAGCCTTGACACGTGTGCATGTGAATGTAATATAACATGCTGTCTCTTGGAAGGGAGAGTGGATCTCCGTGGACCTCCGTCTTAATCGGCCTCTGGACTACTTTCGTTGCAACCTCACAACATCACGCCTGTACAAAAGGCTAAGAATTGGGTCCAAATTGCACCCTATGCCATATGCAGCACACTACAGAGCCTGGTTGAAAGCATTGCACTCCATAAGGAATGGCTGGCTGTTTCGGATGCTGGTGTAGAAGGGACTCTACGCTAGTCAGTGCGGTGATACGGCGAATGCTGTCCACCAATGACAGCTGGAATACAGTTCATAGTTGAGCGGCAGTACTCTTTATGCTGCGGCAGTATTCCTTTAAAGGCATTTGTGAAAATAAAGTGTTTTACCGAGTCTAAAAATGAGTTGCGTTGCTAAGCAAAATTACATTTAGAGTAATGTTTTTGTTAATGATTTTGTTGTGCCTGATCTAGTTTTGTCCGGCTCAATGTAAGAATCCCAAAAGTGTACATCTCTCTTGTTTGGCAACTAAGGCTACCTTTGACCAACAGTAAAGATGTGTATAAAAGATTGTAAACTGTATTTGAACCCTAGGTCTGGTAAAATACCAATACAATTTTCTGAGTTTCAAAGGTCAATTTAAACAAGTTCACCTAATAACCTAATTAACCATTCACTCTAACGAGTCTGAGCAATAATTACAATAATTGTAAAACCCAGGGCTATTCCTCTTTCCTTGATCAGAATGATGTGACGGTAAAGGCACAGAAGTAATTAAACATGATTAATTGGCACGACGGTATAGACGACCACCGGATGGTTCTTAGCTAATAGAGTAGAAATGTTCTGAAGCCTCACTGATAATTACCAGACTCAAATTATGTGATATTATCCGGTGCTGATACATTATATTCTGATGCATTATATTCTGATACATTATATTCTGATGCATTATATGCTGATACATTATATGCTGATACATTATATTCTGATGCATTATATTCTGATGCATTATATTCTGATGCATTATATTCTGATGCATTATATTCTGATACATTATATTCTGATGCATTATATTCTGATGCATTATATTCTGATGCATTATATTCTGATGCATTATATTCTGATGCATTATATTCTGATGCATTATATTCTGATGCATTATATTCTGATACATTATATTCTGATACATCCGATGCTGATGCATTATATTCTGATACATTATATTCTGATGCATTATATTCTGATACATTATATTCTGATACATTATATTCTGATACATCCGATGCTGATGCATTATATTCTGATGCATTATATTCTGATGCATTATATTCTGATACATTATATTCTGATACATTATATTCTGATGCATTATATTCTGATGCATTATATTCTGATACATACGATGCTGATGCATTATATTCTGATGCATTATATTCTGATACATTATATTCTGATGCATTATATGCTGATACATTATATTCTGATGCATTATATTCTGATGCATTATATTCTGATGCATTATATTCTGATGCATTATATTCTGATGCATTATATTCTGATGCATTATATTCTGATACATCCGATGCTGATGCATTATATGCTGATACATTTGTCTGTCTCCTACCTCCCTCCTTCCTGCCTCACTACTTTCCTGTCAGTCTCTTACCTCACTTCTTCTCTGTCAGTCTCCTACCTCCCTCCTTCCTGCCTCACTACTTTCCTGTCAGTCTCTTACCTCACTTCTTTTCTCTCTGTCTCCCAATTCATTCCTTCCCTGTCTGTCTCCTACCTCACTCCTTTTCTCTTCATATCTAACCTCACTCTTTCCCGGTCTGTCTTCTACCTCACTCCTTTTCTCTCAGTCTCCCACCTCACTCGTTCCCTGTCAGTCTCCTACCTCCGTCCTTTTCTGCTCATCTCCCACCTCACTCCTTCCTCGTCTGTCTCCTACCTCACTTCTTTTCTCTTTGTCTCCCACCTCACTTTTTCCCTCTCCTATCTCACTTTTACCATCTGACTCTCTCTCCTTGTCTCAATGAGGTTTTTTTCACAAATCTCCAACCCCAGTCCCAGACTAATTATTGTAAATTTCAATGTAATTATTTATTGATCTGTGTGTGGTACAGTGCGAGAGAGACAGAGCCTGAGAGACAGCACTGGATACAGATATATTGCTGTAGGAATGTAAACAAAGGTTTCATCAAAATCCTCAAATTCTATTTAAAATTGACAGGGAGAGAGACACATGGGGGGAGAGAGAGAGAGACACTGGGAGAGAGAGAGAGAGACACACTGAGAGAGAGAGACACACAGAGAGAGAGACACACTGGGAGAGAGAGAGACACACACTGGGAGAGAGAGAGAGACACACACTGGGAGAGAGAGAGAGAGACACACACTGGGAGAGAGAGTGAGAGACACTGGGAGAGAGAGAGAGAGACACAC
>JACXGK010007913.1:7402-23982 GCA_016801125.1 Novumbra hubbsi
GGGGGGGGGGGGGGGGGGGGGGGGGTTGTGCTCTGTAGTAATGCAAAAGACCCATCAAATTCGACACCATCTAAAACCGAAGTCAGTGTTTTTTGTCCTAGCATTCACGGTTGGAGGTGACCGGTCAGTATGCTCGTTGGCGAGAACACTTGCATAGTGCACCTTAAACATTGAATGCTGCTATTTGAAAAGTATTATTTTTTAAATAGCAGCAACAGCCTCATCTAGTGCTCAGAACAGGATAAACATCCATTCAAGACTCATTTTAATTCTACATAATAGATGGGTACATTGATATTTTTGTGAATTAGCAGATTCTCTAATACTCCCTTTTGTACTATAAACATAGAAAGGGATACAGGATTATTTCTGTCCAAACCCCTTTTGAGTGACAATTACCTTGCAAGGAACCGGTACAGTTGGGATAAATAACCCAATATTAAATATTTCTCGTGGAATTATGGACATGGCTGTGCATGTCACACATCACGTTGGGAGGAATCAAGATGCCAGTGGCAGCAACTCAGTTACCACGCAGCTTTCATCAGCTTTCTTTACGCACAAGAGATGCAGTTTGTAAAGTAGTGAAGGAGAACGCATTTCTAAAATTACGTTTTGGTTAGGATATATCCAAATGGGAAATGTTGTTTACTATAACTTATCTTTGAACACCATGTATAATCTATTTCTTGTACTAGTAACAATTTATTACTTCAATCCAAATTTGCAGAATTCAAAGAAAAAAGTTTTTACAAAAAATAACTGTTAAATTGCTGAAATGTATCTTAGACCTATAGAACGTATGGTAAACGAATGGTAGGTCAAAATGCCTTTACCATATATCTGTATTTCATTTAACGTAATCTGGCATTGTATTTTCACTATTTGATTTTGTATGTAATCCTTTGGGTGGCTCTCTTTCTATACATCCTGTGTTATGTGTTGGAATAAAATTATATACATAAAATAATAATGCGAATCAACGGGAAGACCTGTCAGGTATATAGAAACAGATCTTGATTGCTGATTCTCACGACATATTGGCAGGTAATAAACAGTACGTATTCTACATAGATATAAGTACACAATTTCAATTACATTTTTTTTATGAAATACTTTTTAATGTAATTTCTGTACAAACAAAAACGGAAAGGGTTTTAGACACTATCAGGACTTGACGTCGACGTAGTACTGGTGAACGTACTCTGTCCTTTACTTCCGGGTGACCCATGCGTTTTGATTAGAGTGTGTGGAATCCAAATATTTTATCACAGATGTACATGTTTTTACGATTACATTGGTAATATGGGGAAATTAAATGTTGTAGTTTTGAGATATTTAACTCGAGATGATTTCCGCGTCCTCACAGCGGTAAGTTAACGCCTGTGTTATACTTTTAAAGCCTGCTTTGGCTCGGCAGTACTAGTACTGAAGCTTTCGTCTTGTACAGCGATGGCTGCCGTCCCACTGTAAACAAACACTGTAAAGGATTTAGGAATGTTTGATTTCTTTAAATCATATACTGTATTGGGCATTCTATTAGATGTCTTGTTTTTTTCTGGTGTTTTATAACCCAGGCAATCAATCAAATTTATTTATACAGCCCTTTTTACAACAGCAGTTGTCACAAAGTGCCTTTACAAAAACACCCAGCCTAAAACCCCAGTGAGCACGCAACAAAAGGATTGAAGCACGGTGGCTAGTCTATTATTCATTCGTTATTTACAGTGTTGTTAAGTAAGTATGTTGTTATAACGGCGTTGTTCCATGGCAGGTTGAGATGGGGATGAAGAACCATGAGGTTATCCCAGTCAGCCTCATCTCATCAATCGCTAGCCTGCGTCACGGGGGATGCAACAAGATCCTTCGAGAGCTTGTCAAGCACAAACTCGTGGCCTATGAGCGTACTAAGAGTAATAACGTTTAATACTTTGTTTGAAATAGATAGAGTAGTTCACCCCTAAAATTTGTTTTGTCAAGACTTACAATCCTCAATCTTGAGTTTCTGTCTCTGGAGTTTATGCGTTAGGTTGAATCCACCTGCACCATGCCAGCATAAAGGTGTTGTAACATGTATTGATGTGTGTGTTAATGTATCGTTTGCTAGTGGTAAATGGCTACCGGCTGAACTACGGGGGCTATGACTACTTGGCCTTGAAGACATTCTGCTCTAGAGAAACCCTTCTTTCAGTCGGGAACCAGATGGGAGTGGGGAAGGAGTCAGGTAACTAAACACATACGCATGCTTAAATAGTTCCTATCCATTATGTGGATTCATTCAATGCTGATATACATATATTTGTGAGTGTGTATACAAGTATTTATATATTGTGTCAGTCTTTTGGTTCTATGTTCTGTGGTGTTCCTTTTGTAGATATCTATATTGTGGCCAGTCCAGAGGGGGAGCAGTATGCTCTGAAGCTCCACCGGCTGGGGAGGACCTCTTTCAGGAACCTGAAGAACAAGAGGGACTATCACCAACACAGGAAGAACATGTCCTGGCTCTACCTCTCACGCCTCTCGGCCATGAAGGAGTACGCCTACATGAAGGTCATTCCCACCGATACTCAGTGTTTACTTGTCTTGAAACATGCGTCCCGTCTGGCTGTCCCGTCTGGCTGTCCCGTCTGGCTGTCCCATCTGGCTGTCCCGTCTGGCTGTCCCGCCTGGCTGTCCCGTCTGGCTATGCCGTCTGGCTGTCCCGTCTGGCTGTCCCGTCTGGCTGTTCCGCCTGCCTGTCCCGCCTGGCTGTGCCGGTCCTGCTGACCAGGGTGGATATGTGATATTTTACAGCTGCTGACATGGGATCTCTGTCCCCTTTGTGTTTCCATTCTCTCTCAGGCTTTGTACGAACGAGGGTTTCCTGTCCCGAAGCCCATTGACTATAACAGACATGCTGTGGTTATGGAGCTCATCAATGGATACCCGCTGTGCGTAATTTTTTTGTGTTTTCACACCCCACTTAGGCATACAACATGATTATAAGGGGGAGACAGGCTCATGTTGGATGCTAGTTATGTGCTACAACGCCAGGGGTGACACTGCCATACTGATGGGCTTTTTCTAAAACCTTTTCAGGGTTGGCAGGTCTGCTTCTCTCTTTATCTGCACACTTATCTCCCCCCCATGTGTTTTTGTTTCTTTGACTGTTTGGTTTGTGGTCTGATTGATTGACAGCTGTCAGGTGCGCAAACTGGAAGACGCCTCCTCCTTGTACAATGAAGTCATGGAGCTGATAGTGAAGCTGGCCAATCATGGCCTGATCCACGGCGACTTCAATGAGTTTAACCTGATGTTGGATGACAAGGATCACGTGACCATGATTGACTTCCCCCAGATGGTGTCTACCACACATTACAACGCAGAATGGTGAGTCTCTCAGACACACTGTATTCTATCCTGACACAGGCAAATGAGCACTGCACATGTAGAAATTGTTGGAGAAACATTCCTGTCTTTTCTACAGGTATTTTGACCGAGATGTCAAATGTATCCGTGATTTCTTTGCCAAAAGATACAACTATGAGAGTGAGCTGTACCCAACCTTCAAAGACATCCGGTAATTCAGCATGTTTATCTGTACCAATGAAGCATGTCTGAACGAGATGGAGTGTGTGTGGAAAGGAGGAAGGAGAAGGGAGGAGGTGTGGAAGAGGGGCAGGGTTGTGTGGACGGCAGGGAGGTGGGGGTTGTGTTGAAGGGAGAGAGGTGGGGGGGTAGTTGGTGTATTTAGTTAGTTAGTATTTGAATGGGACTCATGTTTTTTTTTCTCCTCCAGACGTTCGTGTTCTCTGGATGTGGAGATCTCTGCCAGTGGCTTCACCAAAGACTTTGAGAGAGACTCGGCTCTGCTGGACCCTGAAGGACCCGATGGAGATGAGGAGGAGGAGGAAGATGAGGAGGAAGAGGAAGATGAGGAGGATGAGGAGGAGAGAGATGAGAAGCCAGACATGGAGGAGTACGGACATGCCTTGTTGGAACTGGAGGGGCTCAAAGTCAGCGACACACAGAAAGAGACACACAGTGAGACAGGGGAGGGAGAGAGGCAGGAGGAGGCAGAGAGGCAGGAGGAGGCAGAGAGGCAGGCGGAGGGTGAGAGGCAGACGGAGGCAGAAAGCCAGGTGGATGTAGAGAGGCAAGCAGAGGCAGAGAGGCAGGTGGAGTCTGGGTCAGAAGCTGCTGTGATGTCCAGTATTGATGAAGAGGAAGGCGATGTGTGTCCTGCACTGGTTGACCTCTCCTCCTCCAACAGAGAGTTCAAACCTTTCAGGTAGAAATCACTTACGCACACACAAACACGTCTCTACATGCTTACCTCTCTACACACTTCGACCTGTTATCATGTCCTGTAGTGTTTGTGTTGTTTCCCACTACTGATGACCCATCTTTGACTGCCATTGGTTGGTTTTGTACGGTTTTAAGTCCAGTAAGTTTTCCTCCACAGAGACCTAGACAGCCTGCTCCATGTGGCTGAACACAGCAGGAGAAGGACAGACAGTGAAGCCTCCACCCGCAGTCTAGGGAGCTGCTCTACTATACCTCCCGTAAGTATACACACTCTAAAACAGGAATACAGTACCGGTATGGTCGCTCATTCCACCCGGTAGCACGTGTGTATTTGTTTGTCAGGAGGTGGTGCGTGCAAAGATGAGGAGACAACTGAGTAAGCAGCAGAAAGCGGCTCAGAAGAGAAAGCTGATGAAAGGAGAAGCTAACCTGGTCACTGCAGAGAAGCGGGACCATCAGAATAACATTAAATGTAGTCTTGAAACAGATGGCTTCTGGGGTTAAAGCGCGTACGCGTGTGTGTGTGTGTGTGTGTGTGTGAGTGAGTGTGTGTGTTTGTCCCAGCAGTCTGTCTCCCCATGTTGAACTGTATTGCAATACCTTCAATAAAGACACATTTAATATGGACCACAACGTGTATGTTATATAATCTACCCACGATGCACCATAAAACATGTTTTAGGAGTTTCCATTTATTCCTCATCAACAATGTAGTCCTGGGAATGTCTTTAATCCTCCAGATCTATGCCTGAACAATTCTATTTAGGAGGTCTATGAAGAGTGTGGCTCTGAGGTGGCCGATATAATAATGTCCATATTCCATCTACAGACTTCCGCTCCAGTTATGTGTTTGAGCTTATAAATATGCTAAAAGATAAATAGTTTCCCACTCTTTTATTCCCCCAAAGGTACAATACAATGCATCTGGATATATTACACACAAATAAACAGAAAACTCATTTGAAGATGTACACAGACTCATGACAAATAGACACGCGCACTACCTGATAACAAGAACTGGAATTCTTGGGGACAAAGAAGTCCTTCCTCTCTGAAAGTTTGTTCATTAATCTACAAGAGGAAGCAGTGGGGGAATGCAGAGCGGAACAATGGCCATTTATACAGCCTAAAAGGAGCTCCGGCCCTGGTTCTCTCCTGGATGTCTGGAGTCCACAGCGAGGCTCCCCCAGTCCAACCGTACTGTCACTCACCATACTCTGAGGATGGCTGGGATTAGGACGGGGGGTTATCAACATTGGCTGGTCTAATGACACATTTGACCATGATAATTCAGCACATGGAGGTTGGGCTGTTCAGTTTAATAGGATCTCTGCAGGCTGCTGACAACAGGTAGACCTGGAATGTTCCGGTGACCCTGTGTGGCCGTGGGAGCGGAGCGAGGGACTCAGTCTGTCCACTCTGGGATTAGCCATCTGCAGGAGGGGGGGGGGGGGTCAAGGGGGCCTCCTGGCTCATTAGCAAGGCTTGTGACAGACCAAGGTTTTGGGCTCCAGAAGAACCCAGACAGAGGTCTTCACACGAGAGAGAAGGGAGGGGGAGAGAGAGGAGGCAGTTCAGGGGAGCTGCAGGCATTATGGCACTTTTGTTTTGATATTCGTCAGGGTAGTTGGAGAAAGGTTTCCAGGGCTTGTGTCTCCGTCCATGGAGCGTGGTTTAACTTGACTGAGCGTGTGTGTTTTAGCCTGTCTGAGCTCAACTATGTGCTGGAAAAACGATATTGATGAAGATGAATCATGTTTTACATTTTTCATTTAATAACATGACGTCTCGTCTGTCTCTAAGTGATTACATTGCCAGCCTTAAGGACTGTGAGTAACTATTGTGACACACACACACACTGAGACATGTAGATACGTATAGATCACATTTGGTGATATCTAGGCTTGAGCATGTAGCTGTAATGTGTTTTGTTTCTCATCTTATTTTACAGCATTTGTGTAAATGTGTTAATTTTTTTTACATATTCCCTTTAGTTCAGGGAATCATAAATGTATGGAAAATAAGTTTGACAAGTATTTTAGGTCAGGTGTGCTTAGATCAATTTTTAAGCTTAAGTTTCTAATGTTTTGATTCTTGGCTTTACGTTTGCCTTTGGAATCTGCCCTTGATATCTGTCAATATGAAGATGAAAGCTTTATCAGTAAAACTAAAAGAAGCCATTTTAAATCTGAAGAAAAATCTAAAAGAAATATGCCAAAACATTGCTAAAACCTTAAGTTTAACACAAGAAACAACATGGAACATCCTTAAAAAGAAGGGAATCACTGCTCAACAATCCCATCGTGTCTGCTGAAGTACAGGCATAGTTAGTCATACCCCAAGACAATTAGCTCAAATATAAATATAAATGAACAGCCTTTCATTTGCTGAAGATCAGAATTAAGAAACAATTTTTAAGATTTTGGCAATACACATTTGAAAGAGAACATCATTCCAGATATCAGACAATTATTGCAAATAAGGACATGTGACCAAAAACCAAGCAAAAGTGCTTAACTTAGACATAACATGAATGTGTCCCTACACTATTGGTGTCCTGAAATTGGGGGACTATATATAAAAAGTGTTGTTGTTTTATTTTATAAATTAAACCAATAAAGTAATCGCAAGCTTTTATGGTCATTCCAAACTTTTGAAGGCAATTTGGAGTTACTATTACTCAAACATGTCTTGGATGCAGATCTGCCCTGAACGCAGAAAGCAATGTGATTGTATGAGTCAACAGAGAGGGCAAAGCTTGCAGTTGAAATAGGCGATTAATTCATTTCAGAGTTTCAACAATAAGCTCCACCCTCTCCATTGAGTCAATCAATCACATGTATTTCTGCTTTGAGGGCACATCAGCCTCCAAGACCTGTTTAAGTAAGGAAACCTTCCAAATCGGTTTTGTAGTATGGAGCCAAAAGTATTTTCTGTATATAATTACAAATGTTTATTGAATTGCATTTTATCACAATAATAAGTTGAAAAATCAGTTCATGCTTTAACTAAATGAAAACTTTTGTGTGTCTCCTTAGTGAACATGGTGGCCATGTTGCATAATTTTTGGCAACAGAAGCAGGTGAAACAGGAAAAGGGGTACAAAAGCCAATCGGAGGGCTGGCACTGTCAGCTATTCAGAATGTTTGTTATTATATGATATGAGTCAGCCCCTTCGTCAGGACCACCTTACATTTGCTACGTCACTCTGCCTGGAGGAAGCTGCTTTGGAAACTATAAGGTAACTGTAATTAAGAACTGTGCCCATCATTATGTACTTTAATTAAAAAGAAATAATAATAACAATGTTATCCTATGAACTTTTTTTATTCCAGCTGTCCCCTTCAACATTACTTCATACGGTCAGAAGTTGAGGGTAGCCTGGAGAGGAGTTGGGGGTCAGGTTGTCCTGATTAGCCCAGGGACAGGAGCCCACTGAGACGGTGTCACCCAGCCACCACTGTGTTCTGTCGTTAGTCTGAGGGAGAAAGCCCTTGCTAGGAGCCGCATTACTGCACAGCCTCTACAGAGAGGTCCATAATCTATCCCCCTGTCTGTTAGTTCGGCATCACACACACACACCTCTTTATGGTTATATTTATCTGGAATCCCATGATGCTTTTCAAAGGGCTCACTGTGCCACCCAAGTCCCAACTTCCCTTTGGTTCTTAGCTGCCTGTGATGTCATAATCTGATCTGAATCACATTTTGAATGCTAATCCCATGATTTGCTCTATTAAATCTGATGAAGAAACCCATAAAAACACGGTGAAAGAAACACATGAAAAGAACCAAAGCAGAGATATTCCCTAGATGCCCTTTGTTTGAGTCAGTGGTTATCTCAAACCAACAAAACTGCAAATATAAGTCTCCTGTTTTTCCGTCTGACCTCCTTGTCTCTCTGTAGGTGTGTGAGAACCAGGCAGAGGCTCGGAGGGATGCAGCCTGTGTTGCTCTGAGGAACTCTCTAGTAAACGAGCTGCCATCCAGACAAATCACTCCTGTTCATCTCACACAGCCTGCAGGAAGCTGCCTCAGAAAGCACAGTGAGATTAACACTGCACATATTCTAGCACAGGCCTAACAGTAACACAAGACATGCTGTAACTCAGGACTAACGGTCATCCAGAACTTTCTCGAGTGAAGTACTAACAATAGCAGACTAACTCTTAACAGAAGACAAGCTCTACAATTGATATCTTTTTTGAATGAATGGCAGCTTGGATACGATAGGCTATGTTGATGATGTGTTGCACTGACTAACAGATGTGTCAGTGTTCAGAGACGTGTTGTGTTCAGGTCTTTATGGAGGATGCCTGTGAACCCAGCACCAGTATAGGAGCCTACTGTGTCATGCTTAAGTCATATACAGGCAAAACCATGCTGGAGTTCCAGGTCAGCTTCATTCATGACTGTTTATTGTTGCTCAGGTCTGTTATTTACTCTCTCACTCTATAGGAGGTAATGACAGTGTTTCAGTTGTTACACTGGAATGGAACACTAAAGGTTCTAAGGGAGAGACAGTGTTCTCACCAGGTGGGTCTGTCTCCTTGATAATAAAGCATTACCCGTGGTATATATATATATAACACAAACCTCAGAGGTGCCTTAGCACATTTAGAAACAGGTTGACAACGTAATTAGTAAACAGTAAAACAAACTTTTTTGTACCTGCAGTATAATATCTGATAGCTGTCGGTCTGGCTATCAGCAAATCAACATTATTGATTATATATTACCAAATTATTTTCCAGGGGTGGCCAATCATACTTTAATGAATTGAATCAGGTGTTTTACTGCTTGATTCTTCAAAGTAAAGGATATAATCACAGTGGTTGTGGCGGTACAACAGGTCAGTACCTCAGAAGTAAAGGGAATAATCACAGTGGTTGTAGAGGTAAAACAGGTCAGTACCTCAGAAGTAATGGAAATAATCACAGTTGTTGTAGAGATACGACAGGTCAGTACCTCAGAAGTAAAGGAAATAATCACAGTGGTTGTAGAGGTACGACAGGTCAGTACCTCATAGGTAAAGGAAATAATCACAGTGGTTGTAGAGGTACAACTCTGTCTGTTTGCTTACACAAAACCATGCTACATCAAACCACCCTGTGATGTGTTCCCATATTTTCTACACAGAGTGTGATTGATTATTACTCTCAACGGGGGCTGGACGCCAGCATGCGTCGCAGCATGGCTCTGGATTGGCTAGGCCAGGAGCAGCAAACTCCAAAGCGGCTAAGGAAAGAGATTCGAGCAGCACAGAGGGACCTGGACAAGGCTAGACGTCATGGAAATGAACTCTGCTTTTACAATGAGAAAACAGAGATTCTTAGTCTGGCACTGAGTCACACCATCACACACCAACTACACACATATACAAATAGTCCAAACACAGCTTCACCACAAGCAAACACAGATTCATCTCAAGCACACACAGATTCACCCCAAGCACACACAGATTAACCCCAACAACACATAAACAATGAGTCATTAATACAAAGACCGGCTGAATCACACATACATATATGATATATAACCCCTAAAAGGTAAAGCCAATTTACCCAGACATAAATACCCTGATCCACCATAGATACATCCATTAATACACCCATATATACATAAAAATGTATCTACACACCTACAGACATATTCAGGATCACCCAACCTAGAAACTTAATATTGTTTCAAGTGGTACAGAAAGTAAGTCAACCAGAAAAGCTGTGGGTGAAATCACAGAGACAAGAGGCATCACATGAGAAATACTAAGCAAACCCTAGGCTGCCTTTAACAATATACATACAAATAACTAAATTACTATAACTTATTGCTACATGTGTCCTCTATGATTTGTTTAAAGAAATTTGAAATGCAATCTAACTGTGTACATTTGTAAATAAATCATTAGCTTTCACTGCCTTTGTGTGCTTGATCTGAAAGTCTGTTATCCAAAATAACGTTATATAATGCTACATTGTAACCAACATGTAAATTAAACCTGAAGAAATACATAGTCAACCTAAACGTTATGTTTAGTGCACATAAACTGTTGCAGTCTGAATTTAAGCAAGATCTACTGCTCTTACAAAAAAAACACAGCTCTATTTTCCACCACTTCCCAATCCAATAGGTGAAAAACGAAACGTATACATAACATTTTCGACAAGTTGACATTTAGACGCAAGCAGGGCGGAAGCCGAACCATGTGTCCCCGTGTAACACGATTTCAAAGGAAACCAACGTTGAATAATCTAAATTTCCCATCCGCTTTTTACTTCATGCATACCATTTTACACTGTCTGCATTTCGTAGTTTATCTTCATAATTCTGAATTACTGGCGTGCATGTAAACATACTCAATAAAATAAGAAACGGATGCGCCATATTAACTTAGTCCTGTTTTACTTTCCGTAGGAAAGGGTGGAATCGTCATGTGACCAAATATTGCGATAGCAATTTGTTCCTGGAACAAAACAAAACAAATGACAGCTGATGTGTTTGCCTACAGTCGCTACGCTTGCGTTGATCAAATATTATTTGAATAAGGTAAGTTGTCAAAAGTTGAACATTTTCAAGTGATGTATATTCTTTATCATTTAAACTGATCATTACAGATAGAAACACCAAATAGACTGCTGCTAAAATGATACAGCTAGCTGCTGCCTTGTTGCTGCCCACTCCTCGACAGGGCTTGCGTTAACTATCGAACATGTTAGCTGATGTTGCCCCCATTTTAAGTGATCGTTGCTGTATGTAATGTTAGCCAGTATAACCGACGACTGTCATTCCATTACATTCTCTAGCCACTTCTTTGCAAGTGCTGTGTGCCACTGTACTAGGTTAACGGTAGCTGTCAAAACCTCGAGATTGGTCTAAAAAAACACACATTTTATCTTTGGTTTGTTTAAAGTGTTCACATATAGCCCATTGTTTATCGTCAGAACAAGGTCATGAAGTATAGTATACATTTTATGTTCACTCTAGTAATCATGAATACAGCGTTATCTTTGGCCACGTCTTGACAGCTACAACCAAGCTGGCTCATATGAGATTAGAAATTGTTCCCTGAGACGGTGAGCTGACTGAACTTTCTTATTCTCCTATTAAACAGACTGTGGCATGAGGAGTAAGGATATGCCAGGACCAGACTAGAGATGGAGGCTGTGAGACCAAAGAAGTCCAAGACCAACAGAGGGTCTCAGGTATTTAGTCTATTCGTGTTTTGGTTCTGTGTTGCATGGTAAGAGGATTGTGGGTTTGATACCTTCAGGGGGATACATGAGAATGGCATGCTCTCACAAGTGTAAATACCTTTGGATAAATGAAGGCATGTCAACCTACTGTTTGATGGTAAAAGCATGTAATTAGTAGGTGTTGTAGTACCCAAATCTAGCCTTTTGGGGGCACTAAGCAAAATAGATTGGCGGCCCCTTCCTCTAGCACAGGGGTCTCCAAACCGTTCCACGGAGGGCCGAGTGTCTGCAGGTTTTCACTCTCACCTTGTACTTGATTGATTAATTATGTCACTGATTGGTTAGGTCTACCCTCATCTGGTTATTTAGGTCTGAAACTGGAACCAATTTACAGGAAAAAACTAAAACCTGCAGACACTCGGCCCTCCATGGAACTGTTTGGAGACCCCTGCTCTAGCAGTTGGGGGCTCCTTAGTGATCGAGGTACCCTGCCGGCAACCGCTCATTTTGCTTATTTGTAGAACCAGCCCTGGTGTTAACAGTCAATCTCCTATTGTTTGCTGCCTCAACAGGACAGGAAACAGAGGCAGACTAGAGAAGTGAAGAGGGCCACTGCTCTCTCTGCCAGCTGTGATGAGGACGCTGGTGCCGCCACCCTACCCGGCGCTGAGTTCACCGACATCCCCCTCAGTCTGCCAGTCTTCCAGGGGGCCGTGCCACAACAGGGCTCGGCCTCAGACACCTCATCAGAGACAACGCAGACATTACCGAAGACATCTGAGGAATCAATACCAGAATCACAGACCCTATCGTTATCTACGTTATCACAGACATTACAGTCATTGTCACAGACGTCGCCACAGACACCAGCCCAGCCTGGTGAGACCGAGCCAGAGAACAGGGATGAGGGGAGAGGAGAGGACCGAGGGGCTGAGCTCAGAGCTGCACCACAAAGCTCTGCACTGGAGATAAAGACTCAGGACCAAACCCTGATCCAGCCCTGCATATCCGCCCAGCTAGAGACACCCTTGGCCCCAAGTGCCCCTGCCCTCTACCCCTCCCTGACCACACTGGATGACAGCTCTCTGACGCAGCTGCACGGGGAGGCTCTGTGGGCCAACGGGACGAGGAGCCCTGCCGTGCTGCCTCTGGGGGAGCCAGAGTGTCCTCCCAGTCTGGAGCCTGTGGTGGAAGTGGCTCCATCTGAGCGCTCAAGGACCGGGCTGTATCCCGAACTGCCCCGGTCCAGCCCAGAACTGCAGGTAACCGCGTTCGTCTTGGGATTCAGTAGATCTATTACCCCAGATAATGCCTAGAAGATACGGGTAATACTGTTTCTGTTACGCTTGGCGGTGTCCGACAGGCATTCTCCATGGAGCAGCTGAGCGTGTGGGAGCCTGGCGGGGGCGCCTGCGTTTGGCTGGAGGGGGTGGAGGCGTGTGCGGCCCGCTTCGTGGCTTTAGCCCGCCAAGAAGGTCACGAGCTGACGGAGCTCCTGCAGAGCTACTGGCGCTGCCGCAGACAGCTGACCCACGCCCACACCCAGCTCCACACGCACACCTCCGACTGTAACACCACCCAGAACCGCCTCTGGAGCTTCAGAGACGAACAGCTCACGCTGCAGGTGTGTGTGGGGTGAAACACGGCGTCAACGCCTGCGTGTATAATCAGCAGGCTCATTAAGTACACCACACCGTTCGGGAAAACACACTCACACCCGCCCAAAACGAGCATCCTAAGCGGGTTCTTGCAGAAGATGACCGCACCGGGTTCTACTACGATCTGATCATACACAGAAGAACGGGCTCTTTTGGGCAAGCAAACACCCACACTTAATCATGGAATGGGCAGTGTGGGGAATGAATGTACCGCCATCTGGGGCAGCTGCCGGATGCCAACGCATCAGCACACCCCTGTGAAACGCTGTCATCTTCTAGAATCAATAAGCCCCAAGAATTCGACTTTAATGGGGGCCAAAGCGGTCTGAACAGAATACTGTCCACTGGGGGTGAATGGTAGACTTTGGCCATTTTGCCATGTCTATTTTCTCCTATCTGAACCCTTCCTCTCTCTCTTCACTCGTTCTTTCCCTGTGCATCCTCCCCCTTCCTCCCTTCGTCCAGGGTGTGTGTGGCGACCAGGCCAAAGTGTGTGGCTACCATCGCTTCCAGCAGGCTGATTTTAACGAGGCTGTGCTGGTGGAGCTGCGGAAACTCTTTGAGGCCCGCACTGAACTCCTCCACCAGAAGGTGGCACTGCATGCATACACAGCCCTGTTGTCACGACTCCAAGTGGAGTCCTACCTCCACTGCCTGCTCCACGGTGAAAAAACACACACGCACGCTCACGTACATATAGATTTATATATTGGCACAGGTGGGATGTCATTTCATGTATAACCTGTTTCACACAGTGCTCCTTTGTATGATTAGTAATGTAGAAACGTGTGTACTGTAGATATGTGTGGTAACCGCAGTCATCCCAGCTCCCTACTCCCCCTGAAGGAGAGTATCAGTGTTCTGTTCAGCTTCACACGCAGAGTCCTGGATGACACACACTTCCAGACAGACATCCATCTATGGCTGCAGAGACTGGTACACACACACACACACACACCGTATCTTCATCAGTATCCCTGATCCACGTGTCCCTGACACCCAGCCAGCTTATCCGTATCGTTGCGCGTGTTGTGTGTAGGTGGCTGTGTTACTGCACGAGGGCGGGTCAGGAGAAAACCTGTACCTGTTAAACCATCTGCTTTGCTGTCCTGTGGGAGTGGCCAAGTGGGTGGCACCCTTCTTCCAGGTGAGACACCTTGTACATGTTTACATTCCTGTCGGGGTTTCCTGAGATGTTGGCCGAGTTAATGAATGCAGCGGCATTCTTTCCGGAGACTTCTGAGCAGGTCGTTCCCGTCATTACCAGTTGAGCCGTTATTTGGACCCCGATTGGTGTGTTTCAGATCCGAGTCCTGGGAAACCCCTCAGGCGTGCAGCAGTTCATGCAGGCCCTCGCCATCCTCATGTCTCCGATCAGGTAACCCTAACGTTGACCCCTCACCTTTCGTCTCTAACCCTTACCATGGGAATGGTAGGTTGAATCCACACATCTCAGTCCTCTCTAATCCTTGACCTTTGATCTTTAGGCACCGCACTGAGTTCCTGAGCCACATGAAGCCCTGCGAGAGTCAAAGTGCTGCGGCCTCTGGTCCTGATTCTGGCAACTGGACCCTGGTGGATGAAGGTGGAGAGGAGGTAATCGTGTGTCTGTGAGGGAGTGGGAATATTGTTAGGTTGCTGGTGTGTGTGTTACGTCAGGGAACGTAACACCAGGGCTGTGGAGGTAGGAGCATTGTAAAAGTGTATATGTGTTTCAGGATGAGGATCCAGACAGCAGCTGGTTTCTACTGTGTGAAGAGGACCTGATCACCATTCTTTCTCAGTTTCCCTTTCAACAGCTTTTCACACACATGCTAGGGATGAGTAAGCCAGGTGTGTGTGTGTGTGTGTATGGTTGCTCCATGCAGTTGTATTTAATGTCATAATTCCGTTCTAGTGCCTTGTCTGCCCTTATCTTCAGCTGTGTGTGTGTGTTTGGTAAGGTTGTGGCTGTTCTACCGTGGTAATAGTGTTGTCTGTCCAGGTGTATATGAGCCCAGGGCCTGCTCTAGTCAGAAGATGATGCGTGTGTTTGCCTTTGCCTCTTCTCTGATTGAGCTGTTGGCAGTTGGTCTGAACACCTACAACAGATCTCGCTATCGCCAGCTTGTCAAACGCATTGGACACACCATAAGGTAATACACACTCTTCTGTAATACACACACCCTTCTGTAATACACACACCCTTCTGTAATACACTCACCCTTCTGTAATACACACACCCTTCTGTAATACACACCATAAGGTAATACACACCCTTCTGTAATACACACACCCTTCTGTAATACACACACCCTATCGCCAGCTTGTCAAACGCATTGGACACACCATAAGGTAATACACACTCTTCTGTAATACACACACCCTTCTGTAATACACGCACCCTTCTGTAATACACGCACCCTTCTGTAATACACACCATAAGGTAATACACACCCTTCTGTAATACACACACCCTTAACTCTTAACTCAGCTCTCACTCCCATGACTGTGGTTTACTGGCCTGGACTAGTACATCATGTGGTCCCATAGATGTGTGTTTAACGCCGTGTTACTGCTTCCTCTCTGCAGGATGACCGTGTGTTACGTCAGTGACCACTGGGCCCAGTATGTGAATGGTACTGGGCAGGCCCAGCCCAGTACCATCTCTCAGGACAAACTACAGCTAGAATACGACCATCTGTTTTTTAGAGCTGTGCTTCACGTCCTCAGAAACAAGAGGTGAGTGGGGAAGGAAATGAGCAGTCTGGATGTCTACTCTGGCCAGGGAGTAAGACAGTAAGGACTATATGTATGTCTGACTGTGTGTGTGTCCCAGGTTGGGGATCTGGCTGTTCATGTCAGAGATGCCCTATGGGACCCTGTCTAGTGCCATGTTGTGGAAAGTTCTGATGCTGATGCAGAATGCTGAGACCGCAGACACACTCTACTCTACAGACACCACAGACATCTGCCTACAGGCCCTTAAAGGTACACACACACACACTCTACAGACACCACAGACATCTGCCTACAGGCCCTCAAAGGTACACACACACCCTACAGACACCACAGACATCTGCCTACAGGCCCTCAAAGGTACACACACACTCTACAGACACCACAGACATCTGCCTACAGGCCCTCAAAGGTACACACACACTCTACAGACACCACAGACATCTGCCTACAGGCCCTTAAAGGTACACACACACACACTCTACAGACACCACAGACATCTGCCTACAGGCTCTTAAAGGTACACACACACACTCTACAGACACCACAGACATCTGCCTACAGGCCCTTAAAGGTACACACACACTCTACAGACACCACAGACATCAGCCTACAGGCCCTCAAAGGTACACACACACTCTACAGACACCACAGACATCTGCCTACAGGCCCTCAAAGGTACACACACACTCTACAGACACCACAGACATCTGCCTACAGGCCC
>JACXGK010007914.1:0-23574 GCA_016801125.1 Novumbra hubbsi
GGTATACGTGACAGGTTGTTTGTGACGGTATACGTGACAGGTTGTTTGTGACGGTATACGTGACAGGTTGTTTGTGACGGTATACGTGACAGGTTGTTTGTGACGGTATACGTGACAGGTTGTTTGTGATGGTATACGTGACAGGTTGTTTGTGACGGTATACGTGACAGGTTGTTTGTGATGGTATGCGCGACAAGGTGGTACATGACAGTATGTGGTTTCCATGTTTTTCTGTAGGTGCTGTAACACCTGTGATGATGTTCGGGAGGCTTATCGTCGGCGGGGCTGGGCCTTCAAGAACCCGGACACTATTGAGCAGTGCAAAAGAGAGGGCTTCAGCCAAAAGATGCAGGAGCAGAAAAACGAGGGTTGCCAGATCTATGGCTTTCTGGAGGTCAACAAGGTAAACAGTGAGCAGTTCCAAATGAAACCTTTACAAAAGATTAGCGGTTTTATGAGTGGTTATTTTTGATTATTCTGAGGGAGTTGCTAGAGCGGGATGACCAGGATGTCTCAATTAATAATGCCTCCCTGGGCAATACGGGCAACTTTTACTAGGTAATGTGGATATATATTTCAACAATTTCCGAAACATTTTGTATAAAATAATGAATGTTTCAGTTTTTCATTGTGAGTACATGCATCGTTCCTTACCAGGCTATGATATCTCATGTAATTTAACCATGGCAGGTCAATTGTAGTGATAATAATGTATATGCATAATTGTTAAATATGCCAAGCTGATGAGGGTAGATTGCCTGTGGGTAGTTGTTGAATATACCAATGGATGAGGGTAGATTTCCTGTTGGTAATGGTTGAATATACCAAGCAGATGAGGGTAGGTTGCCCATTAGTTATTGTTAAATATGCCAAGCAGATGAGGGTGGGTTGCCTGTTTTGTAATTGTTGAATATAACAATGGATGAGGGTAAATTGCCCACTGGTAATGGTTCAATATGCCAAGCTGTTGAGGGTAGATTGCCCACTGGTAATGGTTCAATATGCCAAACTGATGAGGGTAGATTGCCTGTGTGGTGCATGGGACTACGGATTTTTTCCTATTACTAGAGTGCCGTGCTGTTGTAAATATGGTTTGGTTTTGCAGATACAAGCAAGGCCTTCCCTAAAAAAGACGTTGTATGGATGGTAGCATATGTTGCTACAAAACCTGTATATATAGTTTAGCATTTATTGTGCCTTCACAGAGTTGCAAGTCACCCATGCCATGTGCACTAATGCACCCCCATACCATCATGGGTGCTTGCTTTTGCACTGTGCGCAGATAACTAGCTTGATGGTCCCTCTTCTCTTTAGCCCTTAAGCAGCATCCATTATTCCTGAAAATAATCTCACATTTCTATTTGTCAGACCACAGGACAGTTTTCCACTTCGCCCAGAGAAATCCAGAGTTTTTAGATTTTGTTTTTATGTATGGTTTCTTCTTTGCATGGTAGAGTTTTAACTTGCATTTGTAGATGCTGCGACATAATGTATTCACTAGCAAATGTTTTCGGAAGTGTTTATGAGCCCATGTTGTAATTTCCACTTTAGAATGATGTCAGTTTTTAATGCAAGGCCGTCTGAGGTCCCAAATATCACAGCTATCCAATTTTGTTTTTGGCATTGTCTCTTACATACATAGTTTGTCTCAATCTGTCCATATTATCTCAATCTGTCCAGATTATCTCAATGATAATCTCCCCAGGTATCTGTTAATGATATTGCATACCTCAGATGATAAGATCCCCAAAATCTTGCACTATATGCCCACACAGTCTTTCTTAGAGTGGTTAACCCCATCGTCGATTCTGACAGACCAGTTCTAGATCTTTTAATATCCAATCATGTTACTGACCTGTTGCCAATTAACATATTTAGTTGTGATATTCCGCAACTTGTAATGTTTTTAATATTACACCATGTTTAAAGTCTTTTAGTGCCTCTGTCACAGATGTTTTTGAAACGTAGTGCGGGCATCAAATTCAGAATGATGTATTTTTTGTAAAATGTATAATTACATTTAAACTACTTTATTTCTACGAATGTGCGTGATTTTTGTCAGATAGCAGATGAAACAAATGGAAAAATACAGCTTTTACTCGGGTAGACCTTTCGCTTAAAACCCCTGCATCATGCATTTGTTGTAATACACCAACAATTAAAATCGTTTTGTAATTATCTATGTTTTGTTTATTTGTAACCATTATATGTTCGTATAAAAACCTTTTAGACTTTGGGGGGTACCTTCACTTGTTTTGTTCTTAACAGTTTTCTTTTAATTATTTAGGTGGCAGGAAATTTTCACTTTGCCCCTGGAAAAAGTTTCCAACAGTCCCATGTTCATGGTAAGACCTGCAGTTTATTATGTTATTTAAAATGCAGGAAATTGTTAATATGGTTGGATGACTTATTTATGAATTATTCATGAATTATGTTTTCATCCAATCCCATTTCAAAATGTTGGTTGAATTTTGTACCTATAGGAAATTGGTGTCAGAATTCCAAAATTACATGTTTGTTACTAAATTTACTGCGATACCCATTGAGGCCAACATCTTTTTTTAATGTGTGCGTAATTCTATTAGATCTTTCCACAACAATCATTTTCAATCTTTTGGGCCAAAAATAAAAGATTGAAAAACAGGATTAGATTGCCTTTCTAACCGTAGCCAGTGTCTCAGGCAAGATATTCGTACAGACCCCTTTGTATTGTCCTTTCCAAGTAGCACATGATAGAAACAAAATAAATGTTACCCAGTGTCCAGTTTATTCCAGTTGCATTCTTTCGCTGTAAGTCTCAAGGCCAGTAAAGGCAGTTCTACTCTATTAATTACAGTTCTACTGTATCAAATTGTTTCTGAAAAAACTCTCTGTGCAGTACAATTTATGGTAAATAGGGCATGTTTTCTATTTAAAAAATATTTTCATATAACATATGTCTATTAGTTTATATCCTTATCATAGACTCAGTGAACTGACTCTACCAAAAGCAGTACCATGTGTTTAAATGAGCGAGATGCAATCTGCCCATGTACACGGGTTTGCTGCCTGGAGACGTTGTTACGTCCTCTGATGTTTGCCATCTTCATGGCTCTTTGTTCTTTTGTAAATTGACCCCCATTGCTGTTTACATTTTGCATATACGTCATTTAGCTGAATTTACCTTTTTAATGATCTTTTACATATTAATAACACACTGTATTGAAAGTAAAGGTGGATATCTTTGACCTAGCCCTTGAACTGCTATCCAATGTACAGGATGAACCGGTATACAGTCTAATGTCTGCTGGTATGAATGACCTTCTGTATCGTTCTGTGGTGCATCGCGGCAGGATACATCTCATAGTGACGATGCCCTTCTAGCCAGGGTGTCATGGAGTGGGTAGATGTAATCTAGATGGGCCTTACAGAAGTCAAAACGTCCCGACGGCGTCAACCAACAGAACCAATCTCAAGTTAATATAAAATATCACTGATCAACCGTATTTTACTTTGTGTAAAATAAACCTGTATTTAATTAAATGTACATATCACAGGTATTGTTGAGAATTGGAATATGTATTTAAGTTGTTACCGGTAATCTCAATAGGAACAGCTCAGTTGGTTGAGCGTGGTGCTTCTAACACCAGGGTGATAGGTTCAGTTCCTACTGGGCATTGGAAGTTCATGTATTCCCTACTGTAAGTCGCCATGGATAAGAGCCTGTTAATTGACTTACATGTAAATATATTTATAGAACAAGTTTCAGCTGCCACGCCATTTATGAAAAAACTGTTTTAAAATGTTTTGATAAAATGCTACTGGATTAATGTCAAGTCACTGACAAGAAATACATTTTCCCCAAACAAATAAAAAATGTAATGTCCCTAATAAACATTTAACACTTTTAGCATGATAGTGAACATTAGGCAAATTGGACAGGGCTGTTGCAGAGTTGCAGATTCTGTTTATTTCTGAATATGTTCGATCTGACACAGTTGACGTTCCATCCTGACAAATCCTGTGGGAGGCAGGGATGACATTCTTTTTTTAATCAAGGGTGTTTTGGAAATTCTAAAAACAAATGTAATTAAGCTCAAATAATGCAGGTAAAATAAGCTACTTATCAACATTTGTCTTTTAAAAGAATTGGCTTGGATGTATTGATTTGATGGTGGTGGCAGGTAGCCTAGTTTTTAGAGCATCTTGTCAGTAACCCAGAGTTTGCTAGATTGAATTCCAGAGCCGTTGGTGAAAAATCTGTTGTTTTGTCCCGGATCAAGGCAAGTTAACCTTAATTACTTCCAATGTTGTTGCTGTAAATTGTAATATCAGTCAACAACTTTTAGAATAAAAGTAAGAATCTAACTAATAATAACCTAGTACAGAAAGACCGCGCTAAAAGATATTCACTACCTTAATGTGGATGTTATTTTTTACAAATTGCTATAGCCCCAGTCTGCTTAAAGGCAGAAAAAAGAGACAAGAATCTCCTTGTGATAAGAATTTGGCCATGAAATGAGATGCCAGGTGGTGAACCTCCTTCATAGGCTTCATCCAGCCACTGAGGACTGTGGCTGTTCTGTGTAGCCCAACATGCATCATATAGTGACTCTTCTCTCTTCTTTCTGCAGTGCACGCTGTGGAAAGTAAGTCCATCTTTTTTAGCTTTTATTTTTGTAGTAAACACCCCATCCATGACACCCACCCAGGACCCATGACACCAATCCAGCCTAAGAATCCCACCCACCCAGGTCTTCAGGTCCCCAGCCAGCCGTCCACCCACCCAGGTCCCCAGCCTAAGAACCCCACCCACCCAGGTCCCCAGCCAGCCGTCCACCCACCCAGGTCTCCAGCCTAAGAACCCCACCCACCCAGGTCCCCAGCCATACACCCAGCCATCCAGGTCTTCAGGTCCACAGCCGTCCACCCACCCAGGTCCCCAGCCACCCACCCAGGTCACCAGCCTAAGAACCCCCACCCACCCAGGTCTTCAGGTCCCCAGCCAGCCAGCCGTCCACCCACCCAGGTTCCCAGCCAGCCATACACCCACCCACCCAGGTCTTCAGGTCCACAGCCATCCACCCACCCAGGTCCCCAGCCTGTGCTCCTGTCTACCTAATTGCTGTCCTTGTTAAACCAAGTACTAGAATTGTATATGATGAGTAGGCATGATATCGCAGACCATTTGTCCAGTCAAATATCAAACTTAGTGTTTAAAGAGTTTTTTTACCCAAATTTCCAAAATGACACTTGAGTCATGCTTTTGTGGTTTACCTGGCACTGTTTCTAAAGGCACACATCATACATGCTGACATTAGAAACATGACTTGACCTGATTTTTGTCACAAATGCATTAGCATAGAAATTTGGTGAGCTATTCCTTTAAAACTATTAGTGACAAAACTATAGCCGCTAAATAACACTATGTAAAACAGTTACTGGGTAGTAAGTGTTGTTTTGTAACTGCTTATGTCTAAATAATTTATATGATTTGTCAAAAATCTTTATATGATTTGCTCTTGTTATACTGTCCTTGGTAGCAGCATTCCAGTACAGTATAGGCTGGTGGAAGCTCTCTTGATTTTATCAAGAGGAACATCAAGGATATGGGCTTTGAGGGACATCCGACAGGTCATTGTGCAATAGTTCTTTACCAATCTCAACCAGTTTGCATAGTTTTTGGCCTTGTGATTGGCCTGAAGCCCTGAACCTTTATGACAAAGCTCCTCCAAGCTGCTTTCTCCTGACAAGTGAGCTTCTTGGGGAATTAATTGCACTTTAGGACCTTCTTTTTCTGTGGTCTAATGAAAACACTGACTTTGACCTTTGTTTCAGACCTTTAAAGAAGAAATCTTGAAGGCTGCCAACTCCTTATCTAGAGCTTTGACAAATTGTATCATAAGGCCCGGCTGCGTTAGTGTCCCTGCTGTCCCACAGGCACAGAGAAACCTGGTAGAACCACCTTGGAGACCCATTGTAATGTATCATAAGGCCCGGCTGCGTTAGTGTCCCTGCTGTCCCACAGGCACAGAGAAACTTGGTAGAACCACCTGGGAGACCCATTGTAATGTATCATAAGGCCCGGCTGCGTTAGTGTCCCTGCTGTCCCACAGGCACAGAGAAACTTTGTAGAACCACCTTGGAGACCCATTGTAATGCCACCATTTTGCAGCCTCCTATGGCATCCCAGCGGTACTCATCATACTTCAAGGAACTACATTGAACTAGTGGGCTTGAGGCGCCACTATTTATACTACTGGGAAGTTTACTCTGCACTGAATCTATTTGGAATGTTATGTAAAATAGGTACATTTTAAAATATCCCTGTCCATAATAGTCATACTTTTGAGGCATAAGCAATTAGGAAATAACACTTGCTCCCCAGGAAAACAAACAAAAAGATTTGTTAAAGTGTAACCATTGTATGATCTTTAGATTCATCTTTATTGGAGGTGGTAAAAGCAGTAATCAAGAACATGACATTTCAGAGAACTGGGCTCAATAAAAATGTTACTTGATTTAGAAAGTGTTGCATCTGATGAGAAAATTGACTTAGTCCTAGGAATAGAAACAGAACAGAACTCACGGCATTTCTAACATGTCTCATTTTTTTTTCAGTTCATGATCTTCAGAGTTTTGGACTAGACAATGTAAGTATATTTCACAAATCTTATTTGCCAAGGCCATCTTGCCCGGAGCATGTATTCACACGTTGTGTGTCCTAAAGATCAACATGACTCACTTGATCAAGCACCTGTCCTTTGGAAGGGATTACCCTGGTATCGTCAACCCTTTGGATGGCACCGATGTTGCAGCACCACAAGGTTAGTCATCCCCACTTATCAAAACGCCCCACTCCAAACATTTGGCCTATTACCAGCAATTGAAAGCACAGCCTTTATTGACATACTTTGTCACAGAACTACAGAAATTGTGTCATGAGAAATAAGGTATCAGAACATTCCCATTGGGTGGTTGTAAGTGCGTTGATGTGGTCTCAGCAGCGGATCCCCATCCCAATCGACATGAATGTACCAAAAGTGCCCCCGCTCTGAAGCATCGTCTTCCCAACTCCTCCCATCAGCTCTCTGCCTCTCATACCAACCCTGAGAAGAACACATAGGTTAAAACAATCACTTGTTATCAACACCCATGAGAATGGGATTTCCCTGGTTAAATACAAGTAGTACATTTAATATGCATTTTAAAGGCTCAGGCTGCAAAAAGACAGCAACATATAAAAATGATGCCAGCACACAAACTGGGGCACACTTAACTGGTCTCACATTAGTCCATATCTTAAAAGGTAGGTAAGAAAGAATTGAATATGACAAACCTTAAACAGGAAAAGGTTCCAAACATGGCACCAGCTGCCATTCCAACAGCAAAACCCATCATGAATCCCATTTTTACTCTGTCAAAACAGTTTGGCTGTTGCTGGCCATAGGGTCCTACTGACACTGGCATCTGTATTGAAAGACGTACACAATCAATACGAAACAAGCAGATACGAGACTTCAGACACAAATTAGCCACTGTCAATCTGGAGATATCCAAGTATCTCCAGATTGTCGCAAGTTATCATTGCTAGTAAGCCTTACTAACAAGGTAAACCATAACGTCTGTATAACGCAGTTTACTTTTATAACACCAAGGGGTTTCCATTTCGCGAAAATACTTTTTGATGAGTAATCTAGCTAACTAACGTGTTGTCACTTCCACCTGCATGCAAATTCGTAAGCTTTTGTTACGAAGCTACTGCTACTATTGCTGTAGCTCACTATTTGCATTTTAGCTGTTTAGCAATAGCATGTCACCGATGTCTGGCATTGAAATCATTTTTTTAGAATGGTTTTGACGCCTGGCTACATAATACTGTCAAGTCATTATCATCCGTCCAATAAAAAACACTTACCTTGGTTAAGAGGTGTTGTCGTTTTATTAATCACTTGAGGACACACGCTTTTTTTATGAGGCTATCTTTTTTTTATCTGCATACGGCCATTACTTTACTTGAAAGTCAACGTAGCTTGTTAGTTCTGATTGCAGTGTAGAAATATATAGCGCCCCCAAGCGATCAGGCGGTGTGGAATTTAGGATTTCATCAAACTACATACTCAGCCCCTATTCCCACAGAAGGCCTTTTTGACGTGCCAGCGTTAATTGACATGCCTGCTTAAATAAAACATTGTAATTCAATCACTTGTTTAATTCCAGCATCCATGATGTATCAGTACTTTGTGAAGATTGTCCCAACTATCTATGTGAAATGGGATGGAGAAGTGAGTATATTGTACATGACAGCTATAAAGTAAGATGATGGTAGATCTAGGAATTGTACATATGACATAAGTTATGTTAGTTATTAAAATACATTCACTGTACATTTTTAGTTTATATTGCTGTATTTTTGCATGCTTTCAAATGTAGTTCAGCATCATGCACAAATGCATACTTTAGGTTTTGCTTGTATCTTATAGGTGGTTAAAACAAACCAGTTCTCCGTTACGCGACATGAGAAGGTTGCCAATGGACTGATTGGAGACCAGGGCCTACCTGGTGTGTTTGTATTATATGAACTCTCCCCTATGATGGTCAAATTTACAGAGAAGCAAAGGTAGCTAAACATACACAACCCTCACAATAGAACATCCATATAGCAACGTCATTGTGTACCATGTACCAGTTATTAAGATACCTAAACATACACAACCCTCTCAATAGAACATCTATATAGCAATGTCATTGTGTACCATGTACCAGTTATTAAGGTACCTAAACATGCACAACCCTCACAATAGAACATCCATATAGCAACGTCATTGTGTACCATGTACCAGTTATTAAGGTACCTAAACATACACAACCCTCACAATAGAACATCCATATAGCAATGTAATTGTGTACCATGTACCAGTTATTAAGGTACGTAAACATACACAACCCTCACAATAGAACATCCATATAGCAATGTCATTGTGTACCAGTTATTAAGGTACATAAACATACACAACCCTCACAATAGAACATCCATATAGCAATGTCATTGTGTACCATGTACCAGTTATTAAGGTACATAAACATACACAACCCTCACAATAGAACATCCATATAGCAATGTCATTGTGTACCATGTACCAGTTATTAAGGTACATAAACATACACAACCCTCACAATAGAACATCCATGTAGCAATGTCATTGTGTACCATGTACCAGTTATTAAGGTACATAAACATACACAACCCTCACAATAGAACATCCATATAGCAATGTCATTGTGTACCATGTACCAGTTATTAAGGTATCTAAACATACACAACCCTCACAATAGAACATCCATATAGCAATGTCATTGTGTTCCATGTACCAGTTATTAAGCTGGGGTTTTTGTTCTTTCAGATCATTTACACATTTTCTCACAGGCGTGTGTGCCATCGTAGGAGGTGTGTTTACAGGTGGGCATCTCTACATTTCCTCTTTGTTCAAATGCAAACACATTTCAACTCACTACATAGTCATTATCATTTTTCAATATAATGCCATATAGGAGGTACATGTTATGTTTTTGTTGAAATGAGCCATAAGATTGATTTATTATTATACTTCTTAGTCATTTATTTCACTGTATCTTTTTCCCCCAGTGGCTGGACTTATTGACTCATTGATATATCACTCTGCAAAAGCCATCCAAAAGAAGATTGAACTGGGCAAGGCCTCTTAGTGAATTTGTTGGTACAACAGCCATCCAGCCTGTTCATCACAGCCTCCGGAAGGGCCTATCTGCAAAGGGGAAGTGACTTCAAACTGACTCACGCTTCCCAATGCGCGACAAACACTAAGATCCTAAAACAACTCCCCCATTCATGGAAAGAAATAATAGCTGCTGTCTCCCTTTTTATATAGAGGACATCCAAGCGATTAATGATCATTGGCCAGAAGAAGGACTTTAGCATTTGATTTAGCCCCAGTCGTCACACCAGTTAGCTCCCTGGTATTTTCATCAGTTGTCCTACAGGTGCAGTGCCTATGTGTCCGTAATTCTATCCAAAACACCACTTTCTACGATTCATTAGTACTGGACCCTTCCTATATATTGTTATTAATTTTCCATCACAAATGAAGTGTTATGATATGAGCCCCGGGCAGTGTGAATGTGTTTTTTTTACTCAAGTTCAAGGGTGTATAAAGTAAAGCAAGCGATAGGAAAATCCTGCTAATGAGTCTCATTGGACACATTCTTACAAGACCCCTCCCAATTTCATGCTGTTTTAATGTTTGGTTTCAAGTGAATACATCCATTAATAAAAGCTCTGCCCACCGTCAAAACAGAACTACTTATGGAGACCAGATGATGCCGTTTTATAAATTTCCTTTTTATAAGTTGTTGTGACTGCACATTTTGAGATCCAGTTCAGGGACTGGGGTTAGGTGAAAGCGTGTGTGTGGGTCTGAATCAAGATGTTTGTGTGCATGTGTTCCTAACCCAAACAAAGCGGTATACTTAAAGTGTATTATTTATGAACCAATTAAGTTGTACCGTAGTACCCTAAAAGTATGAAAAACTGACTAAACTTAAGTGTATTATACATGATTGGAAATATCTTTTGAGTACTCTAGAAGTATACTGCTTTTTTGGTTTGGGTTGTGCAGTGTGTGTGTGTGTGTGTATTTATATTTTGATTGTCCTGAAAAGTTTTTAAAATTACACAAATAAATGTTGAATACACCAGGCTGCATTTAATTAGTTTGACTTTTTCCAATTCATGTCCTGGGACTAACCAGTGCATTAGAACACTTATCTGTAAAAAGAAAGGCTACTTGCCTGTAGTCAAAGAAAATGCTTTAGCCTATGGCTTTCTAATGCTGATGCCACTGTGATTTTTGGTTCAGTGGTTTGTTATTGAAGACAAATATAAGTTATGTTTATATTTTAATATTCCCTTTCCCCTTGACCAATATACTGTTTTGGAGATCAGAGTCCAAGAGAGACCTTGTTGGTTTTGTTGCCATAGCGCTGCACTGATCTCTGGGATGTCCGTGATAACATGTGTTTCCTGCTCCGGACCTTCTATCCAGGCTTGTGTGCTATAGTCCACAGGTCAGAGGTCACCGACCACACCATCACTATAGGAGATGCTTATGCACTCGTTTTTAATATTGTCTTTGTCCAAGTGGTCCGCTAACTCCGTTTGTATTAAAAGTATCTGAGGTTTCCGGTTTTTACCACTGGGGGGAGCTCCAGGGTTTTTCCAAACATCCAGTTCACTAGTCACTGTGGTTATAAAAAGTGGAATACCATCTGAGACTGCTGAATAACATTTGACTTAACATTACTTCCTGTATATGTGTCATGGACACGTATCTGTGAGCCATCTTGCTCTTGGAAGCTGTCATTGTCTTTTTTTTGCCTGGGCTTCATCTGGACCAAAAACATGCCTGTACAAATTCATTATTCCATAGCTACACTCAGACAATACAAATTCCCTCGGGAGTCTACAGCTGCTATTGCTTTTTCCGTTGAATGTGTTCTCTGGAAACTTAGACTCTTACCCCCACATCCTGCCAACTGGATTGTGATGCAATCATCCACACAACAGTGTGAGTGGTGCTAAGCAAATAGCTTTGAAAAGTTGCGGATGTTTATTTTAGCTTAGCTGGGAGCGTATGACCCAGAGTCTGGTGAAAGGAAAGGCCATGTCAGTGAATCTGGTTCGCGCTCATCATAACTGGTCTATTTGGTCGGGGACAAGATAACGGGCTGTTCTCATCCTTTTTGGTAACTGAAGCACCCCAATCAACCGTTTGTACACCCCAATTACCTACTCATGTGCAACTGATATTTCGTCCTACTGCAGGTTTGGGGGAATTCAGCATTTCATTCAATTCAACCTATGATTTTGGTTATGAATAAATACTACTTGTTGTTTAGCAAGGTTTAAATCTCAAAGTCTCAAAATCAGACAAATTAGAGTCATATTGCAAGGAATACACACAGCCCATAACTGACTAAAGTGTTGTTTTAGTTCTGTATGTATTCCAACACTAAGACGAAGTTTTAATTTGAAGTTTTTTTTATAGATACATGCTAAGAAAAACATAAATGTACACAGGCCAGATCTACGGGTACAAAAAGTATTTGGCCGACTGGCTTCACAGCTGTCTTTTAGGCAGGTGTGTTTGTTTGCGTCATTACTGCATGCATAAGAGAGCTTTGAATGTTTAGTCTTAAGTTTTATGTTTTTTCTTTGGAGTTGTTGCTGGTGTCTGACTACAGAGGGCAGAAGAAGGGTTAATGCAGGTGAATCCAAACAAATCAGAGAAATTAACTGTTACTATAAGAATAACAAAGAAAGACATTATTAGCTCAGCAATGGCAAATGACCTGGATGACCGAGCAAAACCACTACAGTAAGTGACTGAAGAATGCTCATCATAATGAAGACAAAACAAAGTGTCCCACTGATCAGGATCACTGTCTTGGAGGTTTGGATGTCTGCCACCAGCATTCTCAGAAGACTTAAGCAGACTTCAGATATTTTAATTGAATAGAGTCAGACTAAAGTGTAGAAAAACTAGCGAATGGCTATGTGTCTATCTGTTTATCTTAAGGTGGAGGGAGTGTTTTGGACGTGTATGGGTGCTACTGGAACGGGACCACACATATCTGTTGAGCAGCGGTAGTGGGAATTCTGAAGTGTACTGAATCTGCTCAGATAGAACTAAATATCTCAAAACTCACTTAAAAAGTACTGCGCCAAACAACTATATGTAACATCGTTTGAAGACCTCAGCATACAGGTCAAATGTAATAAAATGTTAAAAAAAAATGCGGACAATTTTGAGAAATTGTTCATGTTATGTTGCTGTTGGCATAAAAATGGCAAACAATAGTTATCTTGCCGCTTTTGTCTTGTTCGGTACACCTGGCAGAGTTCTACGTGGAGCATTTTGTCTTGTTCAGTACAGCTGGCAGAGTTCTACGTGGAGCATTTTGTCTTGTTCGGTACACCTGGCAGAGTTCTACTTGGAGCATTTTGTCTTGTTCGGTACACCTGGCAGAGTTCTACTTGGAGCATTTTGTCTTGTTCGGTACACCTGGCAGAGTTCTACTTGGAGCATTTTGTCTTGTTCGGTACACCTGGCAGAGTTCTACTTGGAGCATTTTGTCTTGTTCGGTACACCTGGCAGAGTTCTTCGTGGAGAATTTTGTCTTGTTCGGTACAGCTGGCAGAGTTCTACTTGGAGCATTTTGTCTTGTTCGGTACACCTGGCAGAGTTCTAGTTGGAGTATTTTGGTGTATTCTGAAGCAGCCCTAAACATTTAGAAATATATTTTTCCTTTCTGTGTTTCAGATGGATGAATGGCTTGCACATTAACACCAGTCTTAATGTGACCCCATGTGGATGCATACATTTATATAGGTGTCTATAGGTATGTGAATGTGCTTCCTCAGATAGGTGGCTATATACACTTATACAGATACTTACTTAAATTAGCAGATTAGCATAGCTACAAAGAAAGCCAATATGTCTATGAAAATAATGTGGAATGTAATTCAACCTTACAAAAAAATAAATAAAGGATATGTCATAAATCCAGCAGAAATCATGCATTTGTCATATGTAAGGGTTACATTACATTAGTTTTGTGAAGTTCATTTTCTCCAAGACATTGTACAGAAAAGAGGTGTTTATCACACTTATACCACAGTTACCTACAAATAACAACTTAAGCAAACATTTCCCCTTAGAAATTACAATACAGTTTATATTTACATGTTTATTAATTAATTTATGCATTCTCATGTTTTGCTACAGTTGTATTATAATATAAAACTAACAAAAGACCTCAGGCTGTCCTGTATATCAGGAATTGATGTGCATTCTCACTTCTAGCCAATAAGAAGGAAATATTCAACAATAATGTGGTGTAAAGTGCTTGTTGCATATCAACTGCTTACATCATTGGAAATCTATGTCATGGATTTGGATTCCATGACAAGCGTCAATGTGACAAAAGATTTTCCACGGCAGTCAAATTGCATTTAAAGTGCTATTTGACTGGGCATTGTTGTGATCTGTGACACTAATCTTGAATGAATAAATGGGTGAATTTAGTGGAGCCCACCACAGGTTATGCAGTATGTACCCCCCTATCCTAAACAGAGGACAGATGGGGAAGAGATGGAAAGGACAGCAAGGTATTAATGGGGGGTAAACTTTTGAAAACAGCTTAGTTGCCCCCTAATGCTCACAGCATTCCTCATTGATTGCAACGTTGCCTTGGGGGTCTTTCAGAGGTACAAGAGGGCATTCAGGTCGGCAATACAACGCTGGATGAGACAGAGTTTTATTGATTGGCTAATGGATCTGGGTGTGCATATGACTGTAGGAGTGGGGGAGCGGGGAGCCCCGGGGTGTGCTTGGGGAATAGAGGGTCATTATGGTGCTTGGGTTCTAAATGGCACTCCCTATCTACCTTTGTTCAAGAGAGCTCAAGCCCAGTGTATGGCATTATGTAGGCCACATGGTGCCATTTGGGAGTCATCCAGAGACTCCCTCTTACCGTTGTTTATTACAATCTCCATTCTTTATATAAAATGTTCTCCCTTCTCTATGTATGTTTTTCTGGACACGTGTTACTCAGTTTTCAATAGCAACATTGCAAGGCCAACGTTTTCAGCAACGCTGAGCTTAAGTGATGGATGGGCCCCTCTTTACCCTGTTACATAAGTGGCTGTGAAATAGTAACAGTAGGAGTTAAATGGGTCATGAGAATTTAAGCTCCCTGAACCCTCCCATTCCTGAAATGACTCAGGTGAACTCTCACAACCTTTCCTTGAAGAAATCACTCCAGCTTTTCATCGCATAATAGAAGCAGAGCATACATATTCATATTACAGATTGATATCCAATCAATTTCTGTCATCATGCACTGCACTATCTATCATTGGGAGTTTGTACCGCTGCCAAAATAGATGATGCCTTTCATAACTTATTGAGGCTCAGACTTCAAAGTTAAAAGAGTAAAAGTGCATTATTTAGTTGACCAGACGTACTTCAGCTGCACACAGTGTTACAGTTCATGTGACACTAGCAGCAGCTGGAGTTTGCCATATAAGACTGGCCCCAGTGTTTCTCAGAACTTCGCCAATGAATAGCTGGGGGTTGTGAATGTCGCTGGCACGTGTGGTGTCAGGTTTTGGGTCAAGTGTGGGCGCCAACTGACTAGTATAGGCCTGGCCGGTGCTCTGCCTTACATGGCAAGGCTTCGCGTAACGCCAGGCAGCTATGTGCCATGCTGAGCATGAGACTCTCCTGGCATCTGGAAGAGTTCTACGCTCCCTCCAATTTAGTTTCTTGTTCCTTCCCTCTCCTTTATGTCTTTCTTCTATCTATGTCTGTGCCGTCCTATAAATAAATACTACTGTATTACTCCCAACTATTGAGTTTGCCCCCCTCACCCCACCCGCAGTCTCCCACCACTCTGGCCACAGTTGCAGAGTTCTGAGTAATGATCCCTTTAGGATTCACGGAAGAACCCCTTAACTTGCCAAAAGCCCTGCAGCCCTTCCCCCCTTCTCCCACATCATCACACGTGTATTCCATGTGACCACCCCTGTAGCCATTTCTCTCTGTGTTCCTCCCATTCATATCTCCTATACTTAAACAAATTATAAAATACTGGATACAAATATAAATAAAAATGCTAAACCACAAAAACGTGTTCGCAAACTATCCGATGACAGGCTTTCCCAGTTAGGGGCATTTTTTTTTTTTTTTATAGTAATTTTTTTTTTATTGATTTTTTAGTTCCTAAACCAGTTTTGTCATGTACTTCAAAGTCCTTTTGAATCTCAACACCCACCAGATTGTCTGGAAAGTCAAAGATAACAGCAAGCATTTCTCCTAGTGCCAAGCCATTCTACATTATTTCATGCTTCAAAAAACATACCAAACTGAAACTTGTCCACACTTAAACCGGAGAACCTCAAATATGATGAGAAGCAATCATCAATGATACAATTTCAATTTGTGTAAAAAGTTAAATGTGCGTTTCATATTCCAACACCAGCCTACACACTCTTTCCTTTTCTCGCATAAAGGGTCAAATACATATTGGCCCTCATGCAAGAGCAAGGAGCAAATTGTCCTAATTAGAGATTGAAGTAGTCACACTTTTTTAGCAGTGGACACTATGTAGACAAGCAATTTTGTGGTCAAAAATACCCCCTTTTTGCTATTTTTTACTTTTATTAGCAGTCTTTTCCCATTAAGTTATTGTCTCAGAGCTGGCGTCTAACAACTAGCAGTTCAAGACGAATCGCTAAATGCTAGATGCTAGTGGTGGATGGCCAACAAAACCCAGCCAAGTGGAAGCCAAGTAACTGCAAGGTGTCAGTGTTCCACAATGTAAATGACAAGTAGTCACTACAACGTACAGGAAAATGGTGTCCCTTTCACTTACTTTTCACACAGAAGTTGAAGACATTTCAAAAACGTAATAATTTGTTCTGAGCATGTCCTGGGATTTGACACTTGGGGGGGGGGTGTTATGTACGTTAAGTAACTCAAGATTTTGCATACCAAATAATTAGTAAAATTATTAGTTATTATTAGTAAAAATTCGTTAATCTTTTATACCCATCTTAAAACCTGCCAATTTGACAATGCCATGAATTAAACAACTACAAAAAACTATGTAGGGAACAAAGCCAATACCTTTGTTTTTTGGCAACCCACATAGTGATTAATTTCATGGGGTTCTCCCTCTGGCTAAATAAAAATGGAGCCATAAAGCTGGGCAGCATTGTCATGCACTGAGGCCATATGTGCTGTGACTTCAAGGTCCTGACACACGATTCTGACTTGAGTGAACCACAAAATCACAACATTTAACAGAAATCTGTTTGTGTTTATGTTCCTGGAGTGGGAAACTTACATCAACTGTAGAGTTGTTAGGTATATGGGCTCACCATACAATCAAAAAAGCTTAGCTATGTAGTGAAGTAAAAACCAAACAGCGTAATTATACATACTTAAGTCCAGACATACTACATCTATCAATTCGCTAACTGTGTGAACTTACAAACCAACAAGGCTGTAAAGTAACTTTAAAGTGTTTGCACTGAAGCAAATCGATCAATGTTCCTTGTGTTTGCATTGCAGGCTGCTCAAATTCAGTTAAAAACAAACATTAAACATTAATAATACAGACAATACAACTAAGGCTAGCAAGTAGCTAGCTAGTATTAGGTGATATTAGTATTAGGTGCTCCTTGTAGTGACAGACCCATAAAAAATATTATATCAGTGCTTGCTTCCAAAACGTATAGCTGAGTACAACATATAATACTGAACAGAAAATGTTTCGAAATCCACCGCTTCTCTATAGTACATGGGTATTGCGGTGAAGCTGGCTTGTTAACTCAAGCTACTTTACAAAAAAAAAACTAGCTGGATATTTTTAAATCTGCTGACATAATCATGTTCAGCTTGGTTCATTGAGCTCATAATTTCATAGTGATGCAGCCCCTAAATTAAGAGTGGCATCCTGTATTAGGAAATGTTTATCCAGAATGCTACTTTTAATTTGATGTGTGAAGCAGGTGACAGAGGAGTCTGCAGGCAAAACATTTACAGAAGACAGTGGGGTTTTATAAAAGTATTTTAAGATTTTTTGGTAGCAACGGCTAATTTAAAAGTAGCCAGATAGTTTTGGTGGAAGGTATGTAATAATGTTTGATAAATTGGTTAATATCTTCCCCTTAGTTTTATTTCAGTTAAATATGGTTGCATATGATCCTGTCACACTTTAAATACTTAGCACCTAGAGATAAAATGGCCAAATGCATTAGTGTGTCAACATTATTTCAATCATTTTCAGGTTTATCATTTTTAGATGTATAGACACTTTGTTTTAGTCCAAGAGATGGCTCCATAATGCTCTCTGAATTCCCGTCTACAGCAATGGACCCAATGGCTACATGAAATGATCATGACAGCAAGACTGGGGTAAACACTCGCCTGTATATAAAGGGACCATAACATTGGCAAATTATTCTTCATAAACAAATGCTGCTGTATTATATCCCTTATATCCATGTTGCTGTTCAGTAAATCCATACTATTTAAATGCACATAATATACACACAACATTAGTTAAATGTACATTTGTCTTATGTCAAGCAAAATATATTATGACTCGAGATGGTCTTTTCTTCTTGAGTCCTTTGATGTGATTAAAGGTCCTGTTCTTTTAAGAAAGCTTTTATGTTAAGTAAAAGAGGAAGTGAAAATGTCGATGTTGTCTTTAGTTGTAACAGTTGAGACACCTCCTTCCTCTTAACTTAGTCATTAATCATTTTTTTCCAGTCCATGTGCACTTCCCCTATCACCAGAGACCAGAGGTGTCAAACCGGTTCCACGGAAGGTCAAGTGACTGCAGGTTTTCAGTTTTTCCTTTAAATTGGTTCCCAGTTCAGTCCTAAACAACCAGATGATGGTAGAACCTAACCAATTAGTTACCTCATTAATCAATCAAGTACAATGTAAGAGGGAACCGGTTTCACACCTCTGCCATAGACATTTACAATATTTTACCAAAATCCTACACGCATAATGACATAACAGTATTTGCAGCCATTTGGCTTGTTATGAATTTAGAGCTGCAGCTGAATTTTTTTTTAAATGCTCAAATGTGTAGAGAGATCTCCTAGGGGGCATGAAGAATATAGTTTGTGAAGTCTCTAAACATCAATGGATGAATGTATCTGATTCATTAAAAATATACTTTTTAATTGCTATAAATAACAAATTATAGATTTAAAAAATGATCCACTCAATTGACATGTCTCTGCTGTAGAAGGCGGATTCCAAAGTGTGAGGCCTATTATATTTCCAAAGTGTGAGGCCTATTATATTTCCAAAGTGTGAGGCCTATTATATTTACAAAGTGTGAGGCCTATGATATTTACAAAGTGTGAGGCCTATTATATTTACAAAGTGTGAGGCCTATGATATTTACAAGGTGAGGCCTATTATATTTACAAAGTGTGAGGCCTATGATATTTACAAGGTGAGGCCTATTATATTTACAAAGTGTGAGGCTTATGATATTTACAAGGTGAGGCCTATTATATTTACAAAGTGTGAGGCCTATTATGTTTACTTGTACTTCATTTCCCAATAAGAATCAGTTGCGGGCTGCTGACAATGAGATAAAAAAAATCCAGTGTGGTAATCTGTAAAGGAAGACCTTGGATCACTCTGTAAGAGGAATGTCTATCTATTGCCCCCCTCCCCCCACACAGCTCCCTATCACAAAGCCACAAGCTTCACAACCCATTTCCCCTGGAGCCTGTGCCTAAAACATACTGGCTGAGGCAGACGATGTTGAAATGAGAGATTGCTTTGAGAGAACAGAAACGTTAACATCTCAATCTCCTTCCTCCTCCCACTTCTCTCTCCTGGCTGTGCCATTATGACAGCACTATCTGGAGATGCAGAGGAGATGGTGCAAGGTTGTGAGGGGCCACTCCCATGGCCAAACCAGGCCGCCAGGCTGAACCGTTCTCTCTGTCTTACAGGAACTGACAGGGCCGGAGAACCAGGCTGGTCCCCTTTTCTCAGAAACGGTTGGAATCTGGAGAACACTTCAGTTTTGTGCAGATAAACCGCAAGATGTTGATGTGACAACCATCCATCCATTGTGACACTGTGGATGAACTAGTGTCACAATGGTCTTGTGCTTTCCTAGTTCATAGGAATTGAACACAAAACACTCAGTGGCATTATTTCATGTGGATATACATGTGTCTGCAAGGTTAGGTTGACAGTTTGATTAATGGGTCATTGTTAGGTCTAAAACTCCTTTTGCACTAACCCAGACCTCAAATTCATCCATGCCATTAATTGTTAGTAAGCGTTACATTTGTTTTTGTTAAGGTTACGTTTTTTTCATTTTCAGCCGGAAAGTCATGTAAGTCAAGTTCAAATGAATGATAAAAAAAATTCTTACTCTGTGAAACCCTACTTTGTCCAACGCTACCAGGTGTCACATCTCAGCTAACTATATCATATCTATACAGCTATATGTTTTACACCTGCTTGTTTTTATGAGATATAGTTACCAAGTCAGCTGCAAAAGTTAATTTAAACACCAAAATGTTAAAAGTTAAATACTGCTCATTTATCATACTAGCATGATAGGGCATTGCAGTCAAGATAGTTTTTCACGTTGACCGTATAAACCATAGTAAACCTCCCATTTACAAATTACTACAAATTTTGACCATATCAAATGTGCATGCTAACAAACAGGGATGAACATTTGTTTGTAGAAGAAGGAACAATAAAAATATTTTTAACTGTGTGTTGAAATGTCTAAAACTGTCACCTTTCAACAAATTACAAATTAGCATATTTCCCCCCAAATCATTCAGTACAGTTGTATTCAAATATTTAAAATGTAATGAATCTTTTTGTCCAACCTCTTAGTTCTCTATCTCATTATGGAACCTTTTTGTTTACTATAATAGCACTTGGTTTAATGTTTCCAGCATAGAACATGACAACATTGTTATGTTAATAAAGGCAAATTCCGCTGAATCCTATGAACACCTGCCATGTGAAATGTTTGTAATTTACTGTGCATGTTTGGTTTCATATTGGGAGCATGCAGTCTTCTTTCTTAACAATTTATACTTGTTTCCTGCAAATTCTGTTGCACTCTGGGTCTTACAACTGGAACACTACCTGTTTTTGAATTGGCGTTGTAGTGGCGGTTAACACTGTAACTGAGGTTGTTGTTGTAACTGTAGTTGGGGTTGTAACTGTGGTTGGGGTTGTAACTGAGGTTGTTGTTGTAACTGTAGTTGGGGTTGTAACTGTGGTTGGGGTTGTAACTGAGGTTGTTGTTGTAACTGTAGTTTGGGTTGTAACTGTGGTTGGGGTTGTAACTGAGGTTGTTGTTGTAACTGTAGTTTGGGTTGTAACTGTGGTTGGGGTTGTAACTGAGGTTGTTGTTGTAACTGTATACAGGGTTGTAACTGAGGTTGTTGTTGTATCTGTGGTTGGTATCTTAACTGAGGTCGTAAAAGTGGTTGGGATTGGAGATGTAATGTAGGCTGTGATGGTGGTTGGATCTAGCATTTTTAGCATCTGCTGTTTCATCTCCACTTCTGACCTTCACAGGTCCCACAATTGGGTGTTATGACCACACATGCCTGTGGAGATTAACTGTTGATCATTCACATGTTGACAGATGGATTTAAAAATTGTGCACTTTGCAATAGTTAAAAATAAATGTTTGTAAAGGGGTTTCAAATATTGTCACTCACAGTGTTGCATTCTTTTCTTGAACTGACATATCTCTTACCATCTACTCCAGGGGTGTCAAACCGGATCCACGGAGGGGGACGAGTGTCTGCTGGTTTGGGGTTTTCCTATCAACTGAGACCAAATAGAAGCAGGTAAAGAAAGATCTTAATTAATTGGTGACCAATCAAGCACAAGGTGAGAGCAAAAAATAGGCAGACACTCTGCCCCCGTGTAACTGGTTTGACAGCTCCCATCAACACACTAATTAAGCATTTTTTTTAATCCCAGTGTTGCTCTAGCCACATGTTATATCCAGAATTATGGTTTACAGTGTTACAAAACTCACTGAGATACTTAAAGGTACACTGAATGTTAATACATTATATTCATAATTGACTCATTTCATGCTCATTAGATATACTTAAATGAGAGCCATTTCAAATGTTTCTGACATACATTTTTCATCTTTAATATATTTCAGTTAAATGGCTTTGAAAACTTTGTTAAGACTGAACTGGAGGCTTACATATTTGCTTCCGAAATTGTTTAAGAATGTATAGTTATTCTGGGCTTTGTGACATCTGACAACTGTGTAGCATTTGTGTGAAAAGAGTTTTCATTCTGACTTCGTGGCAATCTTGTGGAGCAGTGATTCAATACATCCAGTTTACTGAAACTGAATTGTTTATGATATCATGCTATGGGGATACTTCTCTGCAGTAGGGACTGGTCAGAATTAAGGGAAGGATGAACAGAAACAAAACACAGAGGTCCTTGGAGAAAACCTGATTCAGAGCTCATTGGACCACCGACAAAAAATATGATTTATTTGTCAGCATGACAACTACCTGAAGCTCACAATAGGCAACGCTCTAGTGGCTTCAGGACAAGCCTGTTAATGTTTTTGAGTGGCCCAGTCACAACCCAGACCTGAATCTACATGTGAAAAGCCTTGAGAACTGCTATTTATTGAAGATCCCCATCCATCTTGACAAAACTTGATACATTTTATAAAGGGTAATGGGCAAGAATTGCTGTGTTCAACTGATAGACTTGACCAAATGAAATACTGTAGTCCAGGCTTAATGATTAATATCATACGGGTTGCAGTAAAAGTTCTCTATAAAAACATTCTTAAAAATTATTTAGAGTAGTAAAAATAAAGGAAAAAAAATAAGATCTGAAGGTCTGTTAATTTGGGGTCCAATAATGCGGTCCCTTTTTAATGCCCGATGAAAATGCAGGCATGTCATGTTGGACTTTTTGAAAGAGACAAGCCATAGTGAATCTCATTAATGATGGTTTTCTTCACATGGACAGGATAAGATTAACGTCACCTAACCAATAACAGGTTTGTTGCTATGGTTTGTTGATATTCATTTTGTAGTTATGGTTTTTTAACAGGCCTATACTTCAAGCTCTAATACTGGCACTGAAAATTCTGTTTGGTTTCTAGTTTAAGAGATAATTACACTAATTTAGTAATCCAACTTTCTGGAATAACCCTCAGATCTGTGTGAATGGTAATTTACTATTTTGCAGGTACATACGTTTACACTTCCTTTGTTTATGACCTCTCTATATTTAAATTGGAAGCCATCAATTTTGCCACACCCATCACCCCTACCAATTTGCTGGTACTCTCAGTTAACTACATGGTAAATGAAGGTCATTCTTCCAATGTGATGGACCATGGTTCCCCACACATTTAGACAGACTGATAATAGTGTTCCCAGATTTTGTATTTAGACAGGACACCACTGATAAAAATGAATCCAAGTTTGTTATTAAAACAAGACACCACTGATAATGATGTTCCCAGGTTTGTTATTTAGACAGGACACCACTGATAATGATGTTGCCAGGTTTGTTATTTAGACAAGACACCACTGATATTTATGTTTTTATATTTATTATTCAAACAGGACTCCACTGACAATTGTGTTCCCAGGATTGGTATTTAGACAAGAAACCACTGAGATTTATGTTTTTAGATTCATTATTTAAACAGGACTCCACTGACAATTGTGTTTTTACATTTTTTATTTAGACAGGACACCACTGATAAATGTGTGACGATCCGTGTGAAAACAGAGTGAGATCAAGGCGCAGGTGAGTTCAACGGTTCGGTCTTTATTACCACGAAACCTCTCAAAAAAAGCCTAAACAGGCATAGACAATAATGTCCCAGTGCACGCAGGCACGAACATGGAATAGCGAACCTAAGTTTCTAAGCAGCGCAGTACTGGGCGCTAGCTCTGTGAACGAC
>JACXGK010007915.1:0-24019 GCA_016801125.1 Novumbra hubbsi
TTGACAGACATCCCACCCTTCCATAGACAGAACACCCACTGTAGACAGACTGCCCCCCTCGTAGACAGACCACCCCCGGTAGACAGAACAACCCCCCTGTAGAGTAAATGGAAATACATAGGGATTGTTTTTCCGCTCTGATGAGTGAAAGTGTGGATTCAGATGATCATGTGAAAGCTGTCATTATGGCTGCTGTGGCTTTTGATCGGTTGTGGAACCAGTGATCTGACACATGTTGGTGGTTGGGCTATTTGGTTTCAGGCCGGTGACTATTACACTGTTAACCTTTGAAATACTGTTTTTACAATGCCTTATTAAGCAAAACTATGCCTCTAAATAAATGTTAAACATGAGTGAGAATTTATTTCTAATAAAAACTTTAACAAAATGTACCAAACCCTTTTCTGTGAAAGGACATAAGTACCATATTGGCCGTCCAAAAACAACCCTGTTGTTCCCACTAGAGGACGTTGGGGCCTCATGCCACCCTTATGGAGTTTCACACCAGGAGCCCGCTGGAGGTCATTTTGTAGGGCTCTGGCAGTGCTCTTCCTCACCAGGACTGGCCCTAGCCTTCTGGGGGCCCTAAGCAGGCCCTCTCCCCTAGAGGTCGGGTGCTCACTAGCAGTCTGGGGCCCCCTTAGTGGCCGTCTATAGGCTATGCCTAGAGCCGGCCCTGCTCCTCCCACAAACAAGCAAAAACCAGTCCTTCTGCGGCCCTGTCCTGCTTTCCTCGTGTAACGGCCGGTCTCCTGCAGCGGCAACCTTCTTGCTGCGGCAAGTATGGATGTGCCATCATGGAGGAGCTGGACTGCCGGTGAAGATGCTGCACGTAACGCCACATGCAACGAGTAGGGAAGACACTCGCAAAACAAAACTAGAGAAGAATCGGTCTTGAAGGATGAGAGAGCAGTTGTCACCACCTGCAAAACCATGTCCTTTTTGGGGGTTGTCTTACTGTTGCCTCTCCAGTGCACCTGTTGTCAGTTTTATTAGGCTACATAATAGATGCTTTGATTCCCAATCGCTTAATCTTCCTAACTGGACAGATCAGATTGACATCCCGTTTAAGTACAAGTTTAATTGACTTGGTGTTATACTGTCATTTATTTTTTTTAGCAGTGTATTAGTTTTTTTTACAAATGTAACAAGTATTCCACCATGAGACATTTCACACTTTGGTGGTGCAATAGTTGCTGACCAATCTGGTAAGCACTATTCCTCTGACTGACTGTATAGCCACATGAATGAATGACCGCTATAAGAGTTGAATTGAAGCTCAGTTAGCAGAGCTTAGTGACTGGCATGTGGATGGAGTTTACATGATATAGTCCAGAGGGCGGCACAAATGTTGCAACCTATAAACTCACAGCGGAGTCTTTGCTTTTCCAACTTTCCCCTGGATTTTGATAAAATTAAAGTAACGTTTAAATATGCAGAACAGTGGTGATCTCACTTCTGCTTTTCAGCTCAGTGAAACTTACAGTCTTAGAAACCAATAATGAACCTTTTAATCCTGCTAATTCCCTTCAGAAATGGTCTATTGATGTTGATGAATGAAATGAGAAAGTGTTAAATAAGGATATACAACAAAACATTTATTATGATCTTAAATCAGTAGTGCACGTCCCCTGAGTGGTCAAATCTTTTCCTCGTGTCCTTGGTCAAATTCAGCACAAAGAAATGGGAGAAACCGGCAGAATGAAATAAAACCTGGAGGACTCCTCATATTCCCTTAGTTTGGTGCCTTGACAACCTACTGAAACCAACCTGGGGTTGCTTTAGAGACCAGTAGGCTGAAGGACAGTTACATCCAGGCCAATCAAGCACAACAAGCCATCGGTACACAGAGAGTATCTGAGTAAATACTAATTTACAAAAACTATTGATTAGAAAAAGGCATTCAGAACAGAATATTATGACCGGCGATACATGAAAGACTGCGAAAGCAGTGAGAGGGTTTGTTGTTGACAGTGAAAACAAACAAACAGCATCTGTGGTGAGGTCGTAGCCAAGAGAAACAATTTAGCGCTCAGGTTGCAATGGGAAGGTCCCGCCCCCGGTTTCAGGCGTCATAGCGATTCCTGCCACTACGTCAGGTCGGCATCTCCATGGTAACTGGTAAACATGGCACCTCCCCGGTCAGACCCACTCCCTGGGCTTCCTCAACACCTCCAGCATCGCCGCCTCGCGGGTGCCTCGGGGAGGTTCATGCATGTACTCCCACCTGGGAGGAGAAAGGAGCGTCAGCACAACTGATCCTCCTGGGGATCAGTGATAGAAGGGTGATGTGGAAGGACGCAGGGATCAGGATGGTGCAGGGGGTTGGGGTTGGGGTTAGGGTTGGGGTTAGGGTTAGGGTTGCTACGGCACTAAACCCCAAGTGCACATCCCGACGACGGTCTGAGTAAATGGGAAGCTTTTCCCAATATTAGTTTCAATCTCACAGCTGTCGACACCCCTTACAGCTACTTGTTCAATAGTTTATTATTTTGGCTCCACTACACATTTTCTAATGAACAACCACTGTATTTAATGGTTGAACACTGATTGATTGAACAGTTGGATAGACCAGCATTTCAAACACAATCCATTCACAACAGGAAGTAAAAAGGAAGCTTAACGGTACTAACTTGGCTGTGAGGGGGAGGGACATGAGAATGCTCTCAATCCTGGAACCAGGGGTAGCCAATCCGAACTTGACCCCTCTGTCATAGACCAGGTTAAACTCCACATACCTGAAACAAGATACAATCCAACCTTTACCACATTAAACATAGCAGGAACAGCTTTTTGTTCTTATCAAGACCAACATCACCACCAGATGTTTATTAAATGCCATCATAACTCGGATTGGAACCAGGTTCTATGGAAAAATGTATCGACAAGTAGTCTTTTCCTGAGGACTACCACTGTGTCATCCAGACCACTGTGACATCCAGACCACTGTGACTTAGACCACTGTGACATCCAGGACACTGCTCCAGTCAGGAGCAGTGATCAGGATGTCACAGTGGTCTGGATGTCACAAGTCTTTGTTAAATTTCCGTCAGTAGTTCTGGCAGAGTTGTTATGTTACCACCCGCAAAAGAAAAGTGTACAATATCTGAGATTAAGATCCCAAAGGCCGGCATGTGATGTTAGCATGACGTTCCAGAGAGCATTTTGTGTTCGTACATAGCCATGTTTAGCACAGCGCTTCAGCACTGTCTGCTAACAGGAAGCTTAAGCCTCAGTGGAAACACACAGTGTGACCCCACCTTCCTCTCCGGACCTGCTGCCAGTCCTTCTCCTCGGGGCTGAAGGGGTCGTTCAGGTGCTTCCAGACGATGGGCAGGTAACAGGGAACCACGGTCTTGGCACAGCTCTTGACGAATCCGAACGCCTCCTCCTGACTGGGAGAGTCCAGGTCATCGAAGAAGATTCCACCGATGCCCCGAGTCTCGCCTCGATGGCGGATGTAGAAGTAGCGATCACACCTGGAGCCGCACCACCAGGAGGAGGAAAAGGCTTTTTAATTGTGGACTCAGAGACCCAGCCGTCAGAACCTGCAGATCCTTGGCTGGAACCTCTGGGTCCTTCGTTTCCTCCTTAACTAGTATACAGAATGTCTGTATTGGGATCTTTGGCAGGAACCTTCTGGTGAACAACCTCCCTGGTCACTGACCCTCCCAGTTCCTCAGTCACAACTGTAGCTCTGGTTCCAACTGTCATTCAGCAGCTGCAGATAATAATCTTATCAATGCTGAACAGTAGAGACCCACCCAGAGTATCTATACACACCCCCACACATTCTTTTGTCATGTATCCAGTCTTATTAACGGGTCGTACCACTCCTTGTAGTCGGGGTAGTACTGGTGTTGATGTTTGTCACAGGCCTCTTTCAGAATGCCGTGGAACAAGGCGGCGTCCTCCTCGTTGATATAAGTAGGGGTCAGGTCAGTTCCCCCGCCAAACCACCACTGTTTATTTCCTGGGAGAGAGACAGATACACACAGATAGACAGAAAAGACCGGTGATCATTCATCCCCTCAGCTGACACTTGAACGGCATGAGGTCACAGCCTCCCTCAAACTCACCATCCTCCTCCTCGATCTCGAAGTATCGGTAGTTGAAGTGCACGGTGGGAATGTGTGGGTTCTTGGGGTGGATGACGGAGCTGACACCCATGGCACAGAACGGCAGCTTGCCTGGCAGGTGGCAGTAAGGCTTCAGTGCCACAATAAATAACGCCACACGGTACAATTCACATGGTAACATTCATGTCATCCAGTCTCAGATCAAATCATATTTAAACATCAGCTTGTCTGAAGGGCGATACAATCTGACAGATTGAAAGTCATCCTGTGGATACTGGTGTTGATTAATGCCATACGAGACAACATACCTATTGATGTTGTGTATGAGATGGACGTGATGTAGTGTATGAGATGGACGTGATGTAGTGTATGAGATGGACGTGATGTAGTGTATGAGATGGACGTGATGTAGTGTATGAGATGGACGTGATGTAGTGTATGAGATGGACATGATGTAGTGTATGAGATGGACGTGATGTAGTGTATGAGATGGACGTGATGTAGTGTATGAGATGGACGTGATGTAGTGTATGAGATGGACGTGATGTATTGTATGAGGCATGAACAGGAGTCTTAGGTGCTCACCATCTTTCCCTTTGAGTACCTTCCCTCTGCTACGCATCTGCTTGGCGGCTTCCTCTGTCAGTTCCCCAAACACCACGGACACATTGACTCCTGCCTTCTCAAACACCTTCCCGTCCTGCAGCACGCAACTGACGCCCCCACCACCTGACACAGACAATCAATTGACCATTGATTTCGGGATGAAAACCCATCATTTTCAGCAATTACCTGGTGTGCAATTTGGGTTGACTGCCCAGTGTAGAAACAGAACTACACCTTCCTATGATTTGATCGAACCACCTTTCCGTTACCGGCCATGTTCTAACAAGTAGGACCACAACTCACCCCGCCAAGAAAGGATCAAAGTACAACGGCGATGCAATGACAAGTCTGCAGAATAGGTCTGGGCACAACTCCGAAACCTCGGGCTTTCGTACTGGCTGGAAAACTTTTGACATCTTTTACCCAAATTAGTTATTGACATGTGCTAATTTCTCTGGCCTTGGGTGGGATTTACTGACTGTCTAAGGCACAACGTAACTATCAAAGGGCACGCGCCACAGGGAAATACATGCCTTCTTTCCGTTCCCAGCGGTCCACTTTGAACATGCCGCCGTCTACCTCCTCAAGCGCCCGGCAGAACTCCGCCTGAGTCTCCATGATCAGCATCTCCATTCTTGTGCTCATCTCCCCTTTCCTCTGTTGCAGGACTTTGACGTCGGTACACGGGGGAGACATGAATGTCTTGCATTTGGCCGCTATTTCCTTATCGTCCTCTTCTCCGGCTTTGGGAACTACCGATGCCATTTCAGCCCGCTGAAGGTGAATAACGCCGCCAAGAAACCCCGCCACTGACGCGGCTGCTCCAGCAAACAACAGTGCCCCTCTCTTGGTTCGCGTCTTGCCTGAAGTCCCGTGGGAGATGAACCGAACTCCGGTAACTTTGGGAGCCCATCTCGCAGTCGGAAGCGAGGTTAACCTGCTTTGGACTGAAATGTTATGGAAGAGAACTCGTTGCGAGTCCACAGTCGAAGCTCCCTTTGGATAAGGAAGAAAACCTTTTCTTGCGGTGGCCTGTGCAGTCCTATTTATGGACCAAAGAACGGTGGTCGCCATGGTAAATAAAATACCTAGTTATCCCCTCCGTAGACATCTACAAAAAACACTACCACAAGTCGAAAGCAGTGCAGGAACACCTCTGTAGATCGTGGGGACGTGCCTTTGCCGTTTAACGAGGGATTATAGGTAATGGTGTTCCTGTTTTGTCGTTTCAGGTTTATTTGACTTATGGGAAACTACAGCAAGCAGAGTGACCCATAATGCTTTGCTTTTCTAGGGGCGTGGCCTTCCTTGCAAAAACGTGACAGAAGACTCGTTCCTATCTCGCCCTGCCAAGCGAGTGCTTGATATTGCTGTTACGGTTCTATTTCTTTTTACCATAATGAAGCATCTTTAAAAGTGTACTGTATACGTTGTTTGTATTTTTCAAACACAAAGCCACATTACATTAGTCATCAAAAATGTTACTATCAACATCTTATTATTATATTAAACTACACTCATTTACAACCGTAATACTGTCGTGTGCTTGTTTCAACAGCAGCAGTGTATTGTATGTATGTGTGTGTGTAAGTTGGTGTGTGTGTCCGCGTTTCTGTTTTCTCTTTTACGCATGTGCATGTTGTATGTCTCTATGACAACACGACTATTAAAGTCATGGAGTGGGGGACAGAAGAGGCTCAGGAGATTATCTGGACAGGTGCTCCAGTCGGCTAAGACTTAAAAATGTAGGACAATAAATGGAAGATATCAGTATGCATATGTAATATAAAGTAAATGAATATTTTGTTTGTTGTTCTTGATTAAGTTAAAGAGGACGTAAAAGCATCTGCTAGTGGTGAGTTACTCGTCTGGATATTATGTTTACGCGTTCTATTGCATATCTATATATATATATATATATATATACGTCGTGTTTATTTGCTGATTTTGGTAATATACCAAAGCATATGGACCATCATATATGTAGAAAGAGTAGACAGTTATTTTTTGCACATAGAGCACGGTCCCTATCTGTGTTTACACTTGAAGCATAGAAACCAAACTATACGTCGTTCTCACTTTGTTGTTTTATTATCAGTACATTTAAACAAGCTGAAAAACAACTGCCAGAAACTCAAATTCAAGCCAAGACCGTATTTATCGCATATTTCATTACAAAATACAAAGAACGGGACATTTGTTATCCTGTGCAATGACTCTTTAGACCAATGGAGGGCCTCTGTCAGTCACTGTGAAAACAGTGCCACTTCTGAGACTGAAAAGTGTTCATAATTTGAACGCTTCGTTTGAATCGCAGATTTGGGAATTGTAATCGAATTTAGTATTGCGGGACTGTCAAGAGTACAAACTGTCCTAAACTGGTGTTTAATGCAATGCTTTGGCCTTGATACCGTTTTATGTATAACTTTGTGTAAATGCTCTAAATTGGGCCTGTACATCCAAGGCTTCGGTGAATAATGGACTGTCGATTTTCCTCCACTGTTTTAATGGAAAAGATGAGTCAGATGGCGACCAGCACTAGGACCCAGGAGGAGTACGAGGATGACTTTGAGAAGGACTTAGATTGGCTGATCAGCGAGGAGGGAAAAAGCGAAGGCCAGGTAGGTGGCTAAGGATTGGCTGAACATAGAGGAGGAAGAATGTGTTTGATGTCGTACCTGTATATTCGTTCTCTTTTACACCTGGCCAACACATAAGCCACTCAGCCGGCCCTATGATATCCTCTCAGACGGACAGCCATGTCTAAGCAGAGATGGAGTGGTTTTGTGTTACAATATCGCTCTTTGTCCGTCTGAAATCCATCCCATTGACACACGACCAAGGCACTTCACTTTCACTGTGCCAGGGAATGTCTCTTGACTGTATACATTATTAATCATACACACAAAGTATCAGTGTATCGATGCATTTAGCTGACACAGTCTTTTGAGAGACCAGGTGGAAAAGGAACCCAAAAAGAACAAACCATTCAAACCTTTGAATTTGGAACATTTGTTTGGATTTAGATTCCTATTAATTTCTACAAACATAAGTGCATTAACTACCAGGGCCTTCATCGTTCTCCCGGACAGGACACAGATTCTGAGGACATTGAGGCTAAAATAGACGAGGAGCTGGAGGAGAAGTGTGGGGAAACGGTGGACAAGAAAAGCCAGGAAGCGAAGGCGTCGAGTGAGTCAGAGGAGCCCGAGGAGGAGAGGTGGCCTTCGCCTATGGAACCTTTGGAGTTTGACCCCGACCGAGACAGTCCATATAAAGGCGTCTCCCTCGTAGCCCCGCCCCCCCCAGCTTCGGAAGACGAACTGGATGAGGAAAAGAAGTACATCCTGGAGAAGATCCAGCTGGCCAATCAGCAGCTACAGGACCAGGAAGCGCCGGACATGACACGCCGCCGCCGCCTTCACTTCAAAGACACGCTGGTGGATCTGGTCGTTCCGCCAGTAGAGTACGAGAAAAACACCAGCGCCCACCACAGGACCGGGGTGGTAGAGCAGGACAACGACAGCCCGGTCAAGGAGATGGAGCGGGACAGGGAGGTGTCAGATAGGCTGGCTGATCTGAAGATCTCCCAACAAGAGGGAGGAGGTGGAAGAGGCGGGCGGGGCACCCAGGCCGTGAACAGGAGTTTGGACGTCGAGCCGGTTGGACATGGGAGGGAGGGCAGAGTCCTGGTGGAAAAAGACGGCAAGTTTGACCTGGTTTGTGTAAAGGAGGTGGAAAGTCAGAGGCTCATGCTGCCCCCCGTAGCCAGCCTCCCTAACTCTCCTTCATCCCCCCGTCCCAGTGACTGGAGCCCCTGCTATACCCCCACCTCCTCCTCACAGCGTCCCATCTCTAGCATCGTGCCCCTCGGGGACAAGCAACTGCGCTCCCCCAGGCCTCCGGCCAAGCCCAGACTCCGCCCCAGCTCGGCCGGACAGAGGAGCAGTGGGAGGAGGGTGGTCCAGCGCAGGGTGAGGTCTGCCAACAGCTCCCCGTCTCAGCAGTCCACCTTCAGCCTCTCGCCACAGCAGAAAGACCTCCTGAACAGAATACAGAAGAGGAGAGAGAGACTCGCCAGAGAGGTGAGGAGCACACAGACAGAGGGGGGAGTTATCAAGAGGATCTCCACGTTTCTGTTTTCCAGTGTCACTCTTACTCCTTGTTCTCTTGTTCTCTCCATCCTCCTGTTCTCTTTCCACCTGTTTTCTCATTCCTCCTGTTTTCTCGTTCCTCCTGTTTTCTCGTTCCTCCTGTTTTCTTCCCTTCCCTGTTGCCCGTCATCCCTGGAAGGATGAGCAGAGGAGGCGGGATAAGGAGGACCAGAGGCGCCAGGAGAACGAGCTGGCGTTCCGTGCCTGGCTTGGGAGAAAGACAGAGCAGTTGCAGGAGGAGAGACGGATCCAACGAGCCCAGGAGATGGAGAGGATGAATGGAAGGGTATGCAGACGCCACCAGGGGGCAGTATGACCACCAGAGTGCAGGCAGTGTACAAAGACGCCACCAGGGGGCAGTATGACCACCAGAGTGCAGGCAGTGTACAAAGACGCCACCAGGGGGCACTATGAACACCAGAGTGCAGGCAGTGTACAAAGACGCCACCAGGGGGCACTATGAACAATATGTGCTTCCTCTGTCAGAAGGAGCACAGTGACCCAGACGAAGCCTTTAAGTCCTGGTTGCAGCGGAAAGATGAGCAGCAGCAAAGAGACCGACAGCTGGAGGAGATGAAACGGTTGGAGGAGGAGAGTGGATTCTATCTGCGCCACAGAGAGGAGTGTGAACGGGCCTTCAAACTGTGAGTCCTAACTTAGCTGTCTGGGCAAAGGAGTCATACAGATATATACCCTCTGCAAAGAACCATCAGGTCATTCCCATGACATCACTGTGTTTCTCCTCAGGTGGCTGAAGAGGAAGCAGGGGGAGAAGAGGGCGGAGCAGCAGGAGGCCAGGGAGCGCTCCCGCAGGCTGGTGTTCGAGGAGCGGCGCTCCCGACGCATGCAAGACCTCATGTTTAGCGTCAACGAGGCCAAGAGCTTTCGCTTCAACGAACACCTGGCTTACCGCTTCTGAAGCTGCTGTTCACCGAGCCAGATACTGGGACACGGAGAACATTGCAGAGTCATTGTTTTTTACTAATTCAGACAAGTTGTATACAGGAGAAGACAGACATCTGGTCAGTTGGTTTTTGTCTAAAAACATTTTTACGATGTTCTGACTGCAACTGTTAACGTGGCCAGAACCTAAGGAAGGACATACATCACCAAAGAAAGACATGCTCTGTCCTCATAGCCATACTAGTTTAGCACCTGAAATGAGGCACTGAGATGTGTTAATGAAGACTATCAGGTGAGTGACTGTAACCCAGGTAACCAGTTCAAAAATATTTATTCTGTGTTCTGCTACTGGTGCCTGACTCCACATTGACAGCAATTCTCTCCATTGTTGCAAATGCACTTTAACCTTTTACACATCACCAAAGGCCAGACGTGTTAGCAGGCATTCTCTGTGGGAGACAGAACAGCACGATTTAATGTCTGTTTAAATATTGAAGATCTTCAAATAAATGTTTGTGAAACCGTCATGTGTGCTAATGCCTCTGTCCACATTGTTGGCACACTATCTATACATTCCTAAATAATAAATGACGCACTTCAATGTTTTATGTAATATTTTTTATGTATAAGTTCATGTTACAAAGGCAATGGATACAACATGTGTTTGTGTTATAGCAATTCATATTTAAAATGTAGTGAAAAAAAGAAAGTGGCCATCCTCCCTATCAAAAGATAAGTTAAAGCCGTAGTCTTGTTTCATGTAGACAGCAGTTGTATGAATGAAATATCACAGTACACAATGCGCTCTGTTTCCATTGGACTATAACAGTGTGCAAGCCTGACTATCTTTGACCCAGGAAATGAGGACATTTTGAGGACACAGATGCCATATTAAAATAATAATTCCTTTAAACAGGAATGAATAACCTCTTATTAAAAAGGATCTAATATCAAATGCAGACAATTGCGATAGCAGCTGTCTATCGTATAACAAATAACACACTAACACACACACACCTTGCCCTTGAGTCAGCCAACTTGTAAACATTTCTCGTGCGCTGTTTGATTCCATTGAAAGGACTGATTGGATCTGGTCCAAGGTGTTAGTAAGGGACAGATCATTAGTAAGGCACAGCCATTGGCCAGAGCTGAGAGAGCTGTGATTTATGATGGACAGGTCACCACAGCCATTGGCCAGAGCTGAGAGGGCTGTGATTTATGATGGACAGATCACCACAGCCATTGACCAGAGCTGAGAGGGCTGTGATTTATGATCTCTCTTTATCACACTACAAACAAGAAGAAAGTGCAGGTAAAATGTAGTGACGTATAAGATAAACCATTATTATTACTGAAAACCATTAGAGCTCCTTATTTGCTCCTTAAAAGAAAATCATACCGACCAACACTCTCTTCGCAAATGTTCAAGCTAATGTTTCAAAGAATAAATAGATAAAACATTTTATATTTTCTTTAAAGACTCACACTCCTGATTGTGTCATTTCCAATGCAGTTTTCTTTCTATAAGAGAGAACAAAACTGTCATCTGACGTACTTTTCAGTTTTTTTTTAACAGTGCAGTAAGAACTGTATGTGTTACAGGTCTTTTAAACATCACAACCTCGTTTACATCCCACCCATGCTACTCTAAGTCATCCGAGAGTCACCAGGAACTTTAAAGTTATCAGAAACTGAACAGTCTCTTTAAAGTCATCAGAAACTGAACAGTCTCTTTGAAGTCATCAGAAGGTGAACAGTCTCTAAAGTCATCAGAAGGTGAACAGTCTCTCTAAAGTCATCAGAAACTGAACAGTCTCTTTAAAGTCATCAGAAACTGAACAGTCTCTTGGAAGTCATCAGAAGGTGAACAGTCTCTAAAGTCATCAGAAGGTGAACAGTCTCTAAAGTCATCAGAAACTGAACAGTCTCTTTAAAGTCATCAGAAACTGAACAGTCTCTTTAAAGTCATCAGAAATTGAACAGTTTCTTTAAAGTTATCAAAAGTGAGCAATCTCTTTAAAGTCACTTGACAGTTTACTAGATCTGTAAAGTTTGATGCAGGACGATTGCGTTTCACCCTAACAGAGAGAATGACAATGTTAAGAAAACTGAATTGCAAACTCAAGTACTGATGTCACACATAATCACAAAAACAAAAGAGGACTAACAACAACAACAATATAACATTGCACTTCAAACAGTACAAAAATAAAACATTATTAAATAAATAGATATAAAGACTTGGGGAGGGGTGTCTGATTTATGGGCGCTGGGTGGCTGGCTACTACAGCTCATCTTTGGGGTTGATGTTGAGGCTTGTGTCCCACTGTGATTGGCTGCTCTGGTTGTCCAATGCCTGGATCACCTCATCTGCTTGCAGGCGCTCCTGGAGAGAGGAGCAAGTAATTCGCAAATGAAAATTTGAGAATTATTGCAATTGAAAAGTACTGACGACAACTGGAATTTCACTGTGCTGCCTGACTTGACTAGAATCTAAATGGAACTGATCCCAAACCTGATCCAAGCAAACATCACATGGCAGCAATGATGAACAAAACAGCCAGATTAATGATACATTTTACACATAACGCTATAAAAGATTAGAACTATAACACTAGATTATCACTGTAACACTAGATTATCACTGTAACCCTAGATTATCACTGTAACACTAGATTATCACTCTAAACCTAACCCTAACCTTAACCTTAGCAAGCATTTACTTTGATTTTGATAGTTTGTTGCAGAGTTGCCGGGGTGAGCGGAGTTGGCGGGGTGAGCGGAGTGGGCGGGGTGAGCGGAGTGGGCGGGGTGAGCGGAGTGGGCGGGGTGAGCAGAGTGAGCGGAGTTGGCAGGGTGAGCGGGGTGAGCAGAGTTGGCGGGGTGAGCGGAGTGGGCGGGGTGAGCGGAGTGGGCGTGGTGAGCGGAGTGAGCGGAGTGAGCGGAGTTGGCGGGGTGAGCGGAGTTGGCGGGGTGAGCGGAGTTAGCGGGGTGAGCGGGGTGAGCAGAGTTGGCGGGGTGAGCAGAATGGGCGGGGTAAGCTGAGTGGGCGGGGTGAGCGGAGTGGGCGGGGTGCTTACCAGCTCTCTGAAGAGGGGATCCATCGTGAACCACATGGCAACAGCACATCTTTGCCCCCTGGTGACGGCCCTCACTCCATGGGGATTCTCTCCTCCAGATGAGAAACCCACCATGCGACCACATTTGGGCTTCACCTGTGCCTGGGGGAAGGAGGGCCCGGTTCAGTACTGGCTGTCTTATTATTTCAATCAGTCCGTTTGCCCACATTTAGTCTTTAAATGTAGAGACACGGACTCACTGTGACGGTTTTGGCATCTATTTCCGTGAAGATAAACTCTCCGCCTTCAAAATCTCCATTCAGATAGAGCAGAGCACTGAGAAGACAATGAAAACAATTGAAACGTCAATGAGAAATTACAATTCAGTCTGCAAGGGCTCTGTATTTCCCCCACACGACCAGGTTGACTAAACTCTGACCTGTAGTCTCTGTAGGTATAGGCTAACTAAACACTGACCTGTAGTCTCTGTAGGTATAGGCTGACTAAACACTGACCTGTAGTCTCTGTAGGTGTAGGCTGACTTAGTTCTGACCTGTAGTCTCTGTAGGTATATGCTGACTACCTTTTGACCTGTAGTCTCTGTAGGTATAGGCTGACTTAATTCTGACTTGTAGTCTCTGTAGGTATAGGCTGACTTAATTCTGACGTGTAGCCTCTGTAGGTGTAGGCTGACTTGGTTCTGACCTGTAGTCTCTGTAGGTATATGCTGACTCCCTTTTGACCTGTAGTCTCTGTAGGTATAGGCTGACTTAATTCTGACTTGTAGTCTCTGTAGGTATAGGCTGACTTATTTCTGACCTGTAGTCTCTGTAGGTATAGGCTGACTTAATTCTGACCTGTAGTCTCTGGAGGTATAGGCTGACTTAATTCTGAAATGTAGTCTCTGTAGGTATAGGCTGACTTAATTCTGACCTGTAGTCTCTGTAGGTATAGGCTGACTTAATTCTGATCTGTAGTCTCTGTAGGTATAGGCTGACTTAATTCTGACCTGTAGTCTCTGTAGGTATAGGCTAACTTAATTCTGACCTGTAGTCTCTGTAGGTATATGCTGACTACCTTTTGACCTGTAGTCAACCTGTAGGCTAACTTAATTCTGACCTGTAGTCTCTGTAGGTATAGGCTGACTTAATTCTGATCTGTAGTCTCTGTAGGTATAGGCTGACTTAATTCTGACCTGTAGTCTCTGTAGGTATAGGCTAACTTAATTCTGACCTGTAGTCTCTGTAGGTATAGGCTGGTGGTTCTTTCCAGCACTCGTTAGCCTCTGGGTCTAAAAGACAATTATCAGCATGGATAGGATGGCTCAGGTCATTCCGATGATCTTGTTGCCCTATAACAAATGGAGATATGTTTTATTAAACAACATTCCTCATAACATCAGAACTGCAACAAGACGATTAAAGTAAATTAACGTAAACAGAGGCAAACTGAACCTCATTTAACAAAAACCTGACGTTTAGCGTCCTACATCGTTTTACGCAAATGTGCGTCGAAAAGCGCACCCGTTACATTTCTATTCATATCTCCAGACTGGTTACAGATAGTTGTTGTAGGGGACAGTTTTCCGAAAAGAATGACGTGTCGTATGTGTATTTCCGTAAAGCAGAAACCTTCCAAATCTGGACCACATAAACACTATATAAAAAAAAACGAAATCAAATGTTCCATCACACTGATAAAGGGACCTAAAATTGACAATTTTGGTTGATATTTTACAGTTTTCAGAAGCAATAATGCCTATTTTTGGTATATTATGTTACATTGAACCCCTGGGGATGTCCAAGTGTGAAATAAAAAGCCCTACCTGTTGGAGGATACTATGTGCTTCTCAATAAAAACAACTACATGTCAACATATGTTTTTTTATATTCTCTTAACACGATTTCACTAATATACACATTAAGTCTTCTCAAACAATGTTATCTATTCATCCTTCTTCAAGTAAAGGGTTTTCAAAATCCACAATATAAAGGACATCATTCTAAAATAAAGGATCAAAAGGTCAAGATATTTCCTGGCGGATTTTGAAATCCCAATAGACCCTTAGACCTGTAAGGGTTAACTTCAATATCACCAACGGATCTCACCTGTGATGGCTGTTCGACACACCAGGTGTGTGTAGGAGAAATGGAGTGTTGAGTTAAGCAGGAAATAAGACTCAACGATGCGCCTGGCCCTCTCGCTAACGTCATAAAACAGACGAGCACTTCTCAAGGGGACCCGGCCCTCATATCCATACTGAAGACAAACCACAGTAGAAACACAAGAAATACAGTGAAACATCCCCGGTGTCTCCTCCTCCACTGTCTGACAACACCACCCAATTTGCCTTCATCCCCAGTGTTTCCTCCTCCACTGTCTGACAACACCACCCAATTTGCCTTCATCCCCAGTGTTTCCTCCTCCACTGTCTGACAACACCACCCAATTTGCCTTCATCCCCGGTGTCTCCTCCTCCACTGTCTGACAACACCACCCAATTTGCCTTCATCCCCGGTGTCTCCTCCTCCAATGTCTGACAACACCACCCAATTTGCCTTCATCCCTAGGGCTTTCTTACCTGCAGCGCTTTTAGCACAGTGGCTCCCTCAAATCTCTCATTGGGTGTGTGAGGAGAAGTCTTCCCTCTGTATCCATCTCCGGCTATGGTCACAGTCTTTTGGGACACAGAGACATTAACCCCGCCCTTATGACAATGCAAAGACAATGTAGTGAATGCAGACCCGTTATAACACATGGGTACGCATTATCAGCTAATATTAAACAACACTGTAATTCATAGATGTTTTCTTACATGGGCCAGGAGCTTCAGCTCGCTGCACTCCTCCACTGTTATGACATCATCCAGAAGGACCCTCTGACTGCCGTTCAGTGCCAGAGAGCCCTGCACCAACTGAACCCTGTCATATACCAGAGGGCCTCCTACACACACACACACACACACACCCACATACACACATACACACACCCACGTACACACACACACCATTAGGCAACATGTTATCTTGCTTCTGGGATACAGTTATTTACATCCAACCCTCCACATTTCCCTTTTGCAATGAATATATATAGATAATAGAATCGAAAAACGTAATTTCAGCCATGACCTATTCCTTCTTCTGTCTTTTTAACTCCAGTGGATGGAGGAGACAGGAATGGGAGTTGCTCTGAAGAGAACATTGGTTGCCATACCTTCCCTAAGGTGCTGTGGGGGGGACCGGGAGAAGTTCTTCTTCTCTGAGATCGGAACATACTCCATCCATCCATTTGTGCCAGAGGGGATCCTGGGAAAATGGTAGCAGAAGATTAGGGAAGTCAATAACCATAAAACCGTAAAAAAGTTCAACTACCTCTTAAAAAGAATATTAGAGGAACCAATACAAGGGGTCATTTTGAGAGACGTCCTTAAATAACTTATGTCAGCTTCTGTTTCAATTGTACATTGCAATTAAGTAAGGCTGTAACAATCAATTCAGCTAAACCCATTCAGGGTCTCTTGTCAATGTAACAAAACTGACTACAGGTAGATACTGGAACTATTCATTAGATGTCATTGTATTTCAGTTTAAAGTGTCACTCTGTAAAGCATTACGATACATAGTTTAATAAATGACAGGGGGAACTAATTACTACCATAAAAACCCAGAGTTTTTTTTTTAAAGATACATTTATGTGCAATTACTTATGTTGCTTCATCTAGAATTCAAACATAGCTTTTGTTTTACCGTTGAGAATCCTCTCGGTTGCCTGTGCTGGTCCAGTAATGCTGCAGATGACAAAGAAAAACAGTGTGGAATATTTTAGAAATGATGAGTTGATACAAATCAAGAACCATGATACTGAAATGGTGAAGAACCACCACATTCACATGGTGACCACTAGGTGGTGCTGTTGGCCGAGGGGTTTATCATGCCACGAACAGGCACCTGTTACCGTGCCTACACCACTTCAGAATATGACCTGATGAAGGACCAGGACCTCTCTCCCCAGTGTATGTAGTTGTATTTATTCATATATGGATTTTACATCCTATCCTGATCCTAAATCTGCATTCCTTCTCTGAGATGCTTCATGGTACAGCTCTAGTTCTAGTTACCGAGCATCAGAGGAAGCCAAATGTGAGGCTAAGTTGTCATTGGTCAACAGGTTCCTGTACGTACCCCCTCTGTGAACTCCACCTGAAGGTTCTCGCTGCCAATCACCAGAAGCTCCGCCTCCAGCTTGTGGCGCCTCAGGTACCATTCAGCCTTCTGGGGACACAGAACCAAGCTGGCCTCTTAGTCTCCAAGAGACATTTTGAAGACCTCACAGTAGTCTTCACCTGCCTTTCTGATGAATCCTTCTCACAGTGGTAGTACTAAACTATATTACTCCTCACAGTGGTAGTACTAAACTATATTACTCCTCACAGTGGTAGTACTAAACTATATTACTCCTCACAGTGGTAGTACTAAACTATATTACTCCTCACAGTGGTAGTACTAAACTATATTACTCCTCACAGTGGTAGTACTAAACTATATTACTCCTCACAGTGGTAGTACTTAACTATATTACTCCTCACAGTGGTAGTACTAAACTTTATTACTCCTCACAGTGGTAGTACAAAACTATATTACTCCACCCCACAGTGGTAGTACTAAACTATATTACTCCACCCCACAGTGGTAGTACTAAACTATATTACTCCACTTCACAGTGGTAGTACTAAACTATATTACTCCTCACAGGGGTAGTACTAAATTATATTACTTCTCACAGTGGTAGTACTAAACTATATTACTTCTCATAGGGGCAGTATTAAACTATATTACTCCTCACAGTAATAGTACTAAATTATATTACTTCTCACAGGGGCAGTACTAAACTATATTACTCCTCACAGTGGTAGTATTAAACTATATTACTTCTCACAGGGGCAGTATTAAACTATATTACTCCTCACAGTAATAGTACTGAATTATATTACTTCTCACAGGGGCAGTATTAAACTATATTAGGTCTGCGTATTTCAGCAGACATGATGCATCTCTCTGTCACTCAGTGTGGAGGTTGACTCTTCTAAGTACTGGTCAGTTTAATGTTGATGAAGTCACCTCATTGATAATATGGGGTTCAGGACATGTGCCTAGTATGAACAACGCACAGTTCAAACAGAAACTATTTTCTTTTCACCAAGAGTTGTGAGAACTTGGTAGCTCGTGAAACAACGGCCTTTTGAACATAGTTCAGACCCAAGCAAGGGGCTGGTCTGGAACTTCCATTATGGTGAAGAAGTACAGAAAGGAATGGGAGGGAGAAGAGATGTGAGGAGGGGAACAATGAACAGTACATTACAAGGGGTTACGATATGTTATGTTATGCTATGCCATGCTATGTAATGCTATGTTATGCTATGTTATGCCATGTTATGTTATGCTATGTTATGCTCTGTTATGCCATGTTATGTTATGGTATGAAACCCAAGCAGCCAGTAGCATTTGTGGTAGACGGAAAAATAATTTTTCCACCCGTCATGCAAACTGCTCTTAAATTGTTTCTGTGGGCTGTGAGAGTTCCATTCCCCCTCCTCTCTATTTGTGACAGGCCCAAGCGCTCTACCACTCCGTACAGAGTAAATGAGGTCTGAGAAAGAGAGAGAAGACAAGAGGAGAGGGGGAGGAGAAAGAGTGGGGGTGTGTCAGGACAGAGCTACGGAGGAGAAAGAGTGGGACTGTGTCAGGACAGAGGGACGGAGGAGAAAGAGTGGGAGTGTGTCAGGACAGAGCTACGGAAGAGAAAGAGTGGGAGTGTGTCAGGACAGAGGGACGGAGGAGAAAGAGTGGGAGTGTGTCAGGACAGAGGGACGGAGGGACATAGGGACGGAGGAGAAAGAGTGGGAGTGTGTCAGGACAGAGGGACGGAGGAGAAATAGTGGGAGTGTGTCAGGACAGAGGGACAGAGGGACGGAGGAAAAAGAGTGGGAGCGTGTCAGGACAGAGGGACGGAGGAAAAAGAGTGGGAGTGTGTCAGCACAGAGGGACGGAGGGGGAAGAGTTCAGAAAGGGCTTATTAACATTATACTACATTTTCTGAGACACAACAAAGACTCCAGACGCTGGAATATTTTGTTGTGTAAACTTGCACATACAAATCCACACACATACAAATCCACACACACACAAATCCACACACACACACAAATCCACACACACACAGACACACAACTAGGACCCACTGTGCCACATGTATTCTGCCAGAACCACAGGTGTGTGAGCGGGAAACGAACAGGAGACGGTACCAAGAACGGAACACAGAACCATTCGACGCGAAAACAAAGTAAAGAAAACTGGGGTAGGGCATTGACACCACCCTCCACTTTACAGCGTGTCATCTATCACTAACAGAAAAGAGCCTGTTAGTGCGTCATTTAGACCAGAGCCGAGGTCTTACCTCCCGGGGTTTGAGGTCACGACCCAGAGCCTCTCGGTAATACTCCATGTTGTCAGTCAAGAAGTCGTCGTCTTCATGGAACAGCAGGTAGGACAGAGCACACTCCAGAGCCTCCTCCAGCATGTCCACTGGAGAGACAGAGACAGTATGATCCTGTCCAAGTGACATTACACTACTACTAACAGACCTACTAACAATACATTACTGTTTGTCATTTCAGGGTCTGACAGGGTCATGTCACATTCAGTAAACTACAGGTCTGTTGACCTGTTTTTCTAATTCTACTGTCCCATTGACAATCTTCACATTGTTATTACACTGCCATCATGTTCTAATGTATTTGAATACACCAGACTTATGGCACTTTGTTACAACATGGCAATTGAGGATCTTTAATTAATTAAGAGAGACAGATGGAGAGACAAATGATCAAACAATAGAGTTAATAACATTGACATTGTGTTATCATGTTTCTACACTCGTCATTGTGAGGAGATTCCTCAGTAACCCTGTACAGATCCCTCAGTAACCCTGTACAGATCCCTCAGTAACCCTGTACAGATCCCTCAAGAACCCTGTACAGATCCCTCAGTAACCCTGTACAGATCCCTCAGTAACCCTGTACAGATCCCTCAGTAACCCTGTACAGATCCCCCAGTAACCCTGTACAGATCCCTCAGTAACCCGGTACAGATTCATCAGTAACCCTGTACAGATCCCTCAAGAACCCTTTACAGATCCCTCAAGAACCCTGTACAGATCCCTTAGTAACCCTGTACAGATCCCCCAGTAACCCTGTACAGATCCCTCAGTAACCCTGTACAGATCTCCCAGTAACCCTGTACAGATCCCTCAAGAACCCTGTACAGATCTCCCAGTAACCCTGTACAGATCCCTCAAGAACCCTGCACAGATCCCTCAGTAACCCTGTACAGATCCCTCAGTAACCCTGTACAGATCCCCAAGTAACCCTGTACAGATCCCTCAGTAACCCTGTACAGATCCAGCCTTTCGCTTAAAAAGTGTTGATTTTTGTTAACTCTGTTCCTGTAGCATGGTGAAAGGCCGTGCAACAGGATTCAAATACAACTTCTGATGGTTAACAGTTAAGGTATTTCCTCAGTGTCTAAGGTTGGGGCTGAGGTTAGGGTTAGGGTTGGGGCTGAGGTTAGGGTTAGGGTTGGGCCTAAGGTTAGGGTTGGAATGCCCAGGCCTGTCCATTGGCTTGTTTACCACGCTTATGAGATTATCATAGAATTAGAATTTAGAACAGGATCTCCATAGAGACAAGAAACTGTAACTGTTGGAACTGTGGCCGAACATTCCAGGTTCATGACCACACTGGAGAGAGAGGTAGTCAGAGGCCTGGGTGATACAGTGGAAACAGGACACAAGACAGCACGGGAACAAGCACACACACACACCACCACCGGCCCCCACACACACACAACCACACAGACTCATCCCCCCACACTCACTCCACTGACCCACACACACACTCCCCCCACAAACACACTCACATGCACAACCCTTCCACACACACACTGTAAAGCACAGAATCACCCATTAGACCTTTATAGTTCAATATAAAGTGACCTTGTAGACCTTAAAATGTCAATATATAGTGAGCTTTCAGATCTTTACAGTTCTATTTATAGTTAGTTATTACTAACTAACCACTCTTTTGTGAGCCTGTATTCATGAGAAAAAATTCCCCTCAACTCTTCCCACAATTGGGAGAAAGTAACGGTCTTCTTCGTTGACCCCAAGCTGTGAATGAGGTAATTTATTTGTTGATTTGTATACAAAAATAACAATGGCTACACACACAGAAACCTTTCTGTTTGGTGAAGGACAGTGGGCCTGGTGCTCATGTGTGTGGAAAGCTTTTTTTCACAGGTAAAACTGCTTGTAAATCAACGTAACAATTTGTTTGTAATGTCTTGGCTTCATATTCCAGACGGTAGCTAGCTTGCTCTTATGTGGTTTGGCTGACATAAGGGCCATGAAGGAAGCTCTAAATATTACTTGGAAGTAGTGAGAACTCTGGTATTTTTTGTTTTGTATTTGGCCCAATCAAGCAGAAGTGAGAGAACAGGGTCATATGTGAGGCAATGTGTTACCAAGGTTTAAGTGATGTGTTTCCAGGGTAAAGTGGTGGGTAACTAAGGGTAAAGGTATGTGTAACCACGGTTAAAGTGATGTGTAACCACGGTGACTGTCTCCCCTCTGGTGGGTCAGGTTGGAAGGTCAACACTGCACTACTATTGGAAAGGCTCAATATGGTCAAAAAGTCACTATAAAAGATTTGGGAACAAAACAAAGAATGGGCCAAGTTTAGGTGGCTAATGATTGATTTAACTGTTTTTTCCTCCCATGATGCATTTAGTTTATTAGTCCCATGTGCAGAAGAAGCCTGCAACATAATCTGACGAGATCACAATAATTCATTACCCCTCCTCCCCCTTCCTGCCAAAGCCCCCCTTCTCATCCCAGCTATACAAAGAACACGTCCCAAATAGAAAACTTTAATCTAACTAGGCACCCTTCTTCCTGCTTGGACTCTTGTCAAAAGTAGTGCTTTCTATAGGGGAAGTGGTGTAATTATGGAAACTGCTCTAAGAAGCTTTATGAACACTGGCCCTGGTCTTTATCTGGTCTAAGAAGCTTCATGAACACAGGCCCTGGTCTTTATCTGGTCTAAGAAGCTTCATGAACACAGGCCCTGGTCTTTATCTGGTCTAAGAAGCTTCATGAACACAGGCCCTGGTCTTTATCTGGTCTAAGAAGCTTCATGAACACAGGCCCTGGTCTTATTCAAACACAGGTGTGTTTACCAGATCTGTCTCTCTGTGAGTCAGCAGGTGAATATTCACTTAATGAATGATAATTTGATTTGGGTGTGTCAGTCTCCCATCAGTCTCCCTCCAGGCCATTCGTTGGGTCTGTAACTCCACCCTGTCAGACTACCCAGGTTGAAGAAGGTAGGATCCCTCGCTAGTCATGCTGTGAGTCAAAGATGCCACCCGAATCCCCTGTAAATGCCACCCGAATCCCCTTTAAATGCCACCCTAATCCCCTGTAAATGCCACCCTAATCCCCTGTAAATGCCACCCTAATCCCCTGTAAATGCCACCCTAATCCCCTGTAAATGCCACCCTAATCCCATGTAAATGCCACCCTAATCCCATGTAAATGCCACCCTAATCCCCTGTAAATGCCATCCTAATCCCCTGTAAATGCCACCCTAATCCCATGGAAATGCCACCCTAATCCCATGTAAATGCCACCCTAATCCCATGTAAATGCCACCCTAATCCCATGTAGCACCCAACCTTTGACCTGGGCCCCAAGGCAGATGCATTCGGACGGTGTAGAAGATGGGAAGGAACACGAAGACACTCACGCTGGAAGTAAGCGAACTGCAGGTAGTCGTAGTGTAGGGGGAGGTAGTTCTCCATGGGGGTCAAGCGTCCTGGTCGGACCGCCAGGTCTCGAACACACTCGTGTTCACAGTACAACACCTGGGTGAAGTGGTCTGAAACACACAATGGTTAGAAATGCCTTAGTTCAACTTGTATGAATTCTCAACTGTGTCTCCAAAACAGGCATGAATTCATTCCTATTCTAGCACATACTGTATTCTGCTTTATTTATTTTTTAAGAACACCTTTAATTCAAAAATACCCCATAAATACCCTCATCTGCTCCATTCCTCAACCTTAACCCTCAGACACCCCACAAAACTGTATTAACTGGAACTCATTTACACCCTTTAAAAAAAAGTTTCCAAAACTCTGAGTTCACCCAGATTCCATGCTTGTGCAACGATTTATGAGCATGAGACAAACCCCAACCCTAACCCACTTCTTACCAGTCTTGCTTTGCTTTACCACCTGAATACTGGGGTGGGGCATTTGCCCACAGAGGCGGGGCATTTGCCCACAGAGGCGGGGCATTTGCCCACAACACAGAAAACCATTTCAGGAGAATGTAAACTGAGTCCAGTCATCTCCAGCTGTCTTTGACTTCACACAGTCAGTATGATGTTACTGAAAACGACCCATGAAAACTGTGTCAACTGGATGTCCTGAACTCATTTACACCCTTTATGAATTCCTATTGTCACACAGCACCGCCCGGGTTCTATAGGAAATGATGGCTCAGCCACAAACAGCACATCTTTTCAAAGGTTTTCTTTTTAATCAGATGCAGCACAGAACAGGTTACAACTAAACACAGAAATTCTTCTCTCCTACATCCAGCACACCTCACTCCTCCCTAGCTCTCTCTCCTGAAACACTTCTTATACACTTAGCTCCACCCACAATTCACCCAGTGCAGACCACTAATTGAACATTTCAGGTCACATACACTCAACTAGTACTTCTTGTACCATACCCACATTTCACCACAGGTTTATTACTTTAACCCCTTTACATGGCACAGTGCTTAATATTATTCAACACTAAACGACATTAATGTTGTACGTGTAATTCGACACAATCAACCTGACATTCACTCACAAAGGCACCCAAAAATGAATGAAAATGAACCGTTCCAACAGGGTTCCACTGCGACTGCGCAGCAGTGCGAAGAACCCGATATAGCCCCACTTTAGCTTATGTTCGGATTGGCTGGATGCGGTACACAAACGACACGGAAGACCGAGCGCTTCAACACATTCAAACAAACAATGTCGCTAAGCCAATAAATAATTGATTACGTAACTACTGGGTGTTTTGGTGAGTGTTTCCGAAATATA